>SNQJ01S0008962.1:46396-65499 GCA_010110895.2 Picea sitchensis | reverse complement strand
CTCAACCTATCCCTTCAAATCCTCCACAAATATCTTAGATAAGATATTCTATCCATGATCTTCTCCTTAAAGTTAGCTTGAATGATTATCTCCAAATCAAAGCTTGAAGATGAAATTCGAATTTGAAGCTAGGTGGTGATTTTCGACTTTGTGAAAATCTTCAAATATGCCTGTAGTCATCACAAAGCTGATCCAACTTTGAGATATAATGAAAATATGTTAATTTTCTAATATTTAATCTCAATTTCTCTTAAAAATACTTGAAAATAAATAATTTTGAAAATGGAGATATAAACCCATATGTATTATGAAAGTGGTGGAGATGAATGGTTTTATGGAAGGATAAGATAAGAATGAGGTGATAAATGGTGTATGATCAAGGAATAAAAGGTGTATTTATGCAGTCCAACAGTAGGATATTCTTGGAAGGTTTTCCTATATATCTAATCCAATCACATCCTTTCATAGGAAAGGAATAATTTTTTATTGGATAGATGAGTGTGAGTCAAATTTTACAAAATTGAAGTGATAGTTGACTAGTGCTCCAATCCTTAGGGTCCCATATATGGAGAAGGAATTTTATATTAGCACAGATGAATCCTAATATAAAATGGATAATTATATAATTTTTCATCTATTTTGGTACTTCATAGGTGGAAAAAATTAGAGCTATTGGCTTATAGGGCCCACTTTGGGGGAAATACATGTTTTGGTTATTTGGGGTCCATAAAATTTTGAAGCACGTTTGATACATGAAACAAAATATTTTGGGGTTAATACTTTGTGAGCATAATTATCAATCTCTTGGAACTATTCTACATATCAAGATATTTCCAATGATGAAAATATCACCTCAATCGAAGTTCGTATGAGGAAGTTATGCATCTTTCAAGTTGACCTATCCCTTTGACCACCATGGTATTGTGCTGGATGACCTATGGTCTTGAACTGGATACATTGTATTCTCCTTGGTTGTGGACAATCTCTAGATATATGGATTATGTCATCATAATTATAGCACCTTATAGCGCCTATCTATGCTCCATCCCTTCCTACTTGGTAGATTCCTCTATATCCTCCTCTATAACCTCCACCATATCCTCCTTGATCCCCTCCTTTCGGTAGGGATGTTACTTGTCTCTTACACCCAAAAGGAACTTTTCTCAAACCACTCCACAAATTCTTGTAAGACATGAAAATTCTCTATATTGTGAGTATTTGTCTAACAGAAGTCGCATAGTACTTCCTTGGAGTAAAGGTGTAATTTTGCATCATATTAGAAAATATATACGGGGTGTCAATAGACTATGGAGATTTTGGAATATTCATTTTCCAAATTACCCAGAACCTAATGGGTGACAAGGTTGGTTAGGAGCCACAACCTTGGTCCTTAGTGAGGGGTAATCATTAGCATTAAATCCCTCTATATTGCATACTATGCACCAAACTTGCTCTCTCCCCAACTTGGTTTTTTTCATCTCCTAGATTTTTTTTGTGAATGTTGATAACTAGGAATGGAGCTATGCCAGTTCATGAGTTGTGATAATTGAGGGAATATTTGCAACACCTATTCAACTAGTCTCAGGATACCCATTCATGGACTCAATATTCATATCTTGGGCCATTTCTTCTGGTAGCATGGCCAACTTTTGATGCATAATCGATACTTTGGTTAAGGGAAAGCGACCTTAATGAACCATTATTTATGATGGGTTTCATAAATAAGATGAGTTGGTCTACTAATAAAGTCACATAATCATTGATCATATTCCTAGGCACTCTCACCAATGATCTATTTGGTATCCTTAAGTTCCATGCAACTCTATTTCTCTGAGTTAGGCTTCTAGAAGTTGTCTATAAACCCTACCTTTACCTTATCCAAGGTTTTAGAAATATCTCGGGGAGTAGTCTCTACAAATTTCATGTACCATTGTATTATCCCTCCCCCACAAAATTGTCTAGAACTCTACCAACTTATCATATAGAGAAATGGTCCTATTTTCTCTCCAAATTGACTCACAGAGGAACTAGTGTTGTTTTGCATCATGGTCACCCTTCCACAAGAACTCAACAAGGAAAAATGCCACGCTATTTGTCCCTCCAACCATACCACTAGTTTGTTCATTTACATGAATAAAACCTTGTGAACTTGGTTGACTAACTAGATACATTCAACCACTAGAATTATAATGAAACATTATAGTTTCACTTATACCAACACTCATACTTCCTGATGCAGGAGAATCGCCTTCAAAGTCAAAGATGCAAGCATGGAGGCAAAGATATGACATATCAGCACGACAGAATTTCAAATCAATATTTAACTCAGAAGTAAATCGAGTTGTTGAGATATTTTGGAGACGAAGTTTTTAAATATTTATTGTTTGTAAAAGCCTTATACGACTATAAGGAGTTGCAGATAGGGATTGGGAGCCCTTATCGGGTAATAACTGATAGTTATTGTAATAGGACAAAGTAGGTAACCACTAAGACCTGATAGGATAGGGTGTAGACAAGACGATGAGAGATCGTGGAGCCTGTCCTTAGATAGTTTGTTGTTGTATTGTAATAGATATAGAGATAGGAAGATAGAGATCAGTAGAGAAGAATAGAGTAGAAGAAATATGTAGTGGAGAACTACAATACTGTGTAATTTGTTTCATGAATGAATAGAACAAGACAAAATTGTCCCAAATCTTCGGACTGTGTTCATTTTGATGCGTGATTGAATGAATGCTATATTCTCTGTGTGTGTTCTTTAGCATATTTCATTCATGTATGATTGTTTAAGAGTTGATTGTATGAGTTCGTGAAGAAACTGGATAAGTTTGAATTATTTCTCTTCTAAAACTCGTATGAAAGGTGTGCATCTTGTACGAAAGGAGTGTGTCGACAAAGTCTCGGATTGAATCAGAGGAGTTCAGAGAGAAAAAATGAAACTTATACCAGGTGCAAGGAGTGCACAGTGTCAAGGAGCTACCAAGCGTTGAAGAACCAGAACAGAGGAATGTAAGGAGAGCGGGAAGAATTTCTTTTCAAGAAATCCTTCAAATTGAGTTATCAAAATCCAAAGAACACAAGGACTACGTGGGAAGTCAAAAATATTCAAGGATATAAAGGTTAGAAGAGATATCACATTTTAGAAGCGTAGATGAGGTCCAAGAGACAGACTCATAGGAGGAGGAAAGGTCAAAACATTTGAACAATTAGAAAATCTTCTAAGTCAGAAGAAATAAGAAGCTTAGGAGGAGGAGTGACAAAAACCATTGGATCACAGTGCAGAGGACCAAAAACCATATGATCAAAGAAAGGTGCATGAGACTTAGCGCTTTTCACATGCAGGAGAGTGAAATTTCCAAATTTTCGAAGTCCCGAAGTAATTTGGGACTGTCCATCGTCAAGGAGGACAGGTGGCGCAAGATCCATAAGTCCGGAATTTAGTGGACAGGGAGGAGGTGAGATAGACGAAGTAGATCCTAACCGTTGATCACTAGGAGAATCATGGAAATAGATTAGTAGCTCTAGGGAAACCACTTCAAGAGTTCATTTGAGAGTTGAAACTCCCGAAGCCCAGAGAGCTGAAGGATATCTGGACCATTAGATCCATAGGGAAACGTGGTGATGGATCACGAACTCTAGAGACATCACTTTGAGAGTTTCAGATTGAGAATTGAAACTCTTGAATCCCGGAGAGCCGGAGACCCGAAGTGAGAGCCGGAGACCCGAAGTGAATCTCAATCGTCAAATCCAGAGGATAGGTGGCATGAATCTGCGAAATTTTGGTTAAGGCATGAAGTAAATGTCGACTGTCGGATCATTCAAAGTAGATATGAACCATCAAATCTAGAGAAAAGGTGGCACGAATCTGTGGACTTCAGGTAAAGACCTGAAGTAAATGCCGATCGTCGGATCGTCTGAAGTAAATCCCCACTGTGTGATTTAAGAGGACACGTGGAAGAATCCTGTGTATTCCGAGGGAAGTAAAGTTTGAGATTTGAAAAAAACAAAGTCCGAAGACCCACAGGGATCACTGACGTTGTTCAGAAGGGGATGTGTGGGAGAAGACCCATCATTGCAGAAGAAAGGAAAGTTTGAGATTTGAGTATTTCGAAGTCCAGAATTACGAAACGATCACAGCCATCGATCTGAGAGGGGTAGATCTGAAATGTTGGTTTCCAAGAAGCAGATCTCCGTCATCTATTTAGAAACACCGTCAAGATCATGAGATCAATGGTCAACTCTCATTGTGGGGATAAAAGGTGCTAGATATTTAAATAGTTGAGGGCGGGTCGCAATCGATACCATGGTTTTGGAAAAAGGATATGTGGGGGCTCGATGTGAATTGCGGGGTGAAAAGTAGTTTGGTTCCAAGACACTCTTGGTTGTGCCCACAATCACATGGTGACGTGAGGTCATCTCCCAAGGTCACATCAAGGAGGGGCTGATCGAAAAAGGGGCTAGAGCCAACTCTGAGATTTTGCAAGTGCGAAGGAGAAGGTCGCGGATATCATAAGACCTATACCAGAATCCGAAAGGGCCTATGTTTGATTAAGAGGTGAGATTATCAAGGTCTCAAAGAGTCGTTTGACTCAGCGAATCATAGATCCTTGACTGAGAGGTCGTGTATCCCTACGGGGGAGTAGGGGGGCTGCATAAGGTGGTATCAGAGCTGATATTGAGATTGTTTTCTGATAGCAGACAAAGGAGAAAGGAGATAAATTGATATCATTTGTGGTATCAAAAAGAATTTGATTTCTATTTGTAGGTGACACAGTGGAATCATGCTACTCAGAAGGCATAGAGCGAATGCATAAATGGAAGAAGAAATGAGGAGACTCAAAATGAGGCTGGATGCCATGGAAACAATGCAGAGGAGATCACCAGACACTGGAGATATTAGTGAAGCTGAAAGCGAAGAGATAGAGGTCAAAGAAGATGTAGCAGAGGATGCTGCACAAGACCGCTTATTGAAAGTTTTTTCAAGAATAGGAGCTAGAGAGAAAATAGAGGTACCAATGTATGAAGGCAATTTATAAGTTGAAGAATTGTTGGATTGGGTACGTGTTATGGACAAGTACTTTGATTATGAAAATATCGAAGAAGACAAGATGGTGAAGCATGCAGTGAAAAGACTAAAAGGTCATGCAACACTATGGTGGGATGAACTGCAAGACGAACGCAGGAGCAATGGTAAGTAGGGAATTAAAAGATGGGATAGGATGGTGGCCAAGCTAAAAGCCAAATTTATACCAAAGGACTATCAAATCAATATGTTTAGAAGATTGCAGAACCTGAGATAGAAAATCTTATCAGTGAAGGAATGCATTGAGGAATTTTATAGACTGAACATCAGGGATGGACATAAAGAGAATGAAGATGAAAAAATAACCAGGTATATCAATGGATTGAGATATGAAATCCAAGAGGAAATCAACATGATGTATGTTAGTAAAGTCAAGGTTGATTATCATGAAGACTTGAAAGATGAAGAGAAATTGGCCAGAAGTAAAAGCCAATGAAACAAAGGAGGAAATTCAAGTAGAGGTAAGGGAACCAATAGAGAGAAGTTCCAGAAATAGAGACATGAAGCTGGAAAACAACTTAATCACCCTGAGAAAGTTGGAAGTTATAAGGAAGGAAAACATTGAAGAAGAAGCTCTTTTTCCAGAGGAAGAGGAAGAGCCAGAGGAGGTGAAGTTAGATGTTATGCCTATGGAAAAATAGGGCACAAGTCTTGGGAATGCCTCGAGAGAAAGAAAGAAGGAGGAGGAGAAGCACACATTTCTGAAGCACATAAGCATGTGGAAGCAGAAGAAATAGAAGGAGGAAGGAACCTCATGATGAGGAAAGTTCTTCTTAAACTAGATAATGAGGTAGAGGAACTAGTTCAGTGAACAAGTCTATTCAGAACTGATTACAAAATGAAAGATAGAGTTTGCAAGGTAATCATAGACAGTGGGAGCACTGACAATATAGTATCCATAGAGATGGTGGAGAAACTGGAGCTAAAGACAACTACACATCCAAACCCATACAAGGTCTCATGGTTGCATAAAGGACATGAAGTAATGGTAAGTCAATAATGCCAAGTTGAATTTAGAATAGGAGGTTATTTGATGAAATATTATGTGATGTAAGTCCTATGGATGTCTGTCATATTTTATTGGGGAGACCATGGCAGTTTGATAGAAAAGTTATTCATGATGGAAGAAAGAATACCTATACTTTAGAAAAGAATGGTAGGACACATATGTTGTTACCAATCAAAGACAAAGAGCAAAAGAGGGAAACCAGTTCAAGTATACTTCTCATGACTGGGAAGGAACTATTGAATGAAGTCAAGAAGGAGAAATAAATACAGTTTTCTATAGAGAGGAAGCCTAGAGTTATCCTTACAAATACTTCTGTGGAATATTTTCCTGAAGAAATTCAGGAACTGTTAGAAAAATTTGCTAACATAGTAGTGGATGAGTTACCTCACTCATTTCCACCCATTAGGAGTATAAGCCATAATATTGACCTTATTCCAGGAGCTAGTTTACTAATCAAAGCAGCTTATAGTTTGAAACCTAGAGATAATGAGGAAGTAAAAAATCAAATCCAGGAGTTGTTGGATAAAGGTTTAGTCAAGGAAATCCTAAGCCCATGCACAATACCAACTGTTTTAAGTCCAAAGAAGGATGGAGGATGGAGAATGTTTATAGATTCTAGAGCAATCAACAATATCACCATTAGGTATAGATTCCCTTTACCAAGGATGGATGATTTGATAGATTGTTTGAGTGGAGCAAGCTATTTTTCCAAGATAGAATTGAAGAGTGGATATCATCAAATAAGAATGAGAGAGGGAGATGAATGGAAAGCATCATTCAAGACAAATGAAGGATTGTTTGAATGGTTGTTCATGCCAATTGGGTTGAAAAATGCACCAAGCACATTTATGAGATTGATGAATGAAGTACTGAGAGACTTCATAGTCAATTTTGTCATAGTGTATCTGGATGACATACTAATCTTCAGTAAGGCAAAGGGAGAACACTTAAGACATCTGCCATCAGTGATGGAGAAGTTGTAGCAAGAAAAATTGCTGATAAATCTGAAGAGAAGCTCTTTTATAAAGACATAACTCATATACTTGGGTTTTGTGATCTCTTCTAATGAATTGAAGATGGATCTAGAAAAGGTGAGGGAAATCAAAGAATGGCCATTGCCAAGCAACATATTTGAGGTAAGAAGTTTTCATGGGTCAGCAAGTTTTTATAGAAAGTTTATCAAAAATTTCAGTGGTATATGTACGCCCATGCTGGACACTGTGAAGAAGAAACACAAGTCTTTTAAATGGACAGAGGAAGCTGAAAGAAGTTTCAAGATGTCGAAGGAGAATATCACAGAACAACCAATTATGGTCTTGCCAGATTTTGGAAAAACATTTCAAGTAAGATGTGATGCAAGTGGATTAGCTATTGGAGCAGTCTTGAGTCAGGATAATAGGCCAGTTGCTTATTTAGTGAGAAATTGAATGGCACCAAGAAGAAGTATTACACATATGACAAAGAATTTTAGGTAGTGATTCAAGCTTTGAATAAGTGGAGGCACTATATAATTCCTAAAGAATTTGTCTTGTACAGTGATAATCAAGCTTTGCAGTTTATTACTAGGCAAGAAAAGTTGAATCAGAGACATGCTAAATGGGTAGAATTTATGCAAAATTTTACTTTTTTTATTAAACATATTGCTGGAAATGCTAATAAAGTTGCAGATGCTTTAAGCAAAAGGAGTTTAATTGTATAGGAATTCCAAGTGGAGACCTTAGGTTTTGAACACCTCAAGGAAATGCATCAAGAAGATCTAGATTTTAAGGAAGCTTATGAGGCATGTAAGAATCCATTGTTGGGAGATAGAAGCCCATGGACAAAATATTTGATCCAATATGGATTATTATTCAAAGGGAGAAAACTATGAATACCAAGATGCTCAATGAGAGATAACCTGCTGAAAGAGAAACAAAGTGGAGGTTTAGCTGGAAATTTTGGTCATGATAAGACATTTGCAAAGCTGAGCAATTCATACTATTGGCCAAGCATGAGGCAAGAGGTGAAAAAATTGTCAATATACAAAAGGAAGACAACAAAACACTGGTTTGTATCAGCAATTACCAATTCCAGAAAGGACGTGAGATGCAATCAATATGGATTTTGTTTTGGGATTTCCTAGAACTCAGAGAGGGAGCGATTCCATATTTGTTGTGGTGGAAAATTTTTCAAAAATCACACATTTCATACCATGCCAGAAGACAAAAGATGCTACACATATAACCAGTTTGTTTTTTCAGAGAAGTGGTGAGACTACATGGATTGTCTAGGAGCATAGTCTTAGACAGGGACATCAAATTTGTAGGACACTTTTGGAGGACTCTATGGAAGAGGCTGGGGAATTTTTTTTCCTTTAGTTCAGTATATCATCCTCAGACAGATGGACAGACTGAAGTAGTAAATAGGAGTCTGGGAAACTTGTTAAGAAGTTTAGTCACTGAGCAAGGTTTTCAATGGGATCAGATTCTGGCACAAGCAGAATTTGCATTTAACAATTCAGTGAACAGAAGCATAGGGAAAAGTCCATTTGAAATTGTGTATGGTATACATCCAAGAGGGATTATAGAGTTGAGAGATCTGAATCAAGAAGAGTTCAATAGTGCTGGAGCATAATATTTTGCAGCATAATTTCATAAACTCCATGACAAAGTCAGAGAGAAGTTACAGGACAACAGTAAAAAATATAAGAACCGAGTTGATCAAAAGAGGAGAGAAGTTCAATTCAAAGTGGGAGATGAAGTTTTAGCTCATTTGAGAAAAGAGAGGTTTCCAAGGGGAACATATAACAAGTTCAATATGAAGAAGATAGGACCATGCAGGATTCTTAGAAAGTTTGCAGCCAATGCTTATGAAATTGAGTTGCCAAACAATGTTGGGATATCACCGATATTCAATGTTGCAGACCTGTACCATTACATGAGAGATGATGTGGGAGAATCAGGTGATCAGAAAGAAGTTCAGTGGGAAGAGAAGTTTCCCATAGCAGAAAAACCTCAGATGGAGAAAATCATTGAACAAAGAGCTGGAAAGAAAACCAGGAGGAAGACATATCCCGAGTACTTAGTGAAGTGGAAAGATCATCCAGTGGAAGATTCAAGTTGGGTCACTGAATCTGATATTTTGAAGCATGGAAAAACAATACATGAGCTCATGGACATGAGTCCATGAATATTTTAACCAGAGGAGTATGATGTAGGAGCATCGCCTTCAAAGTCAAAGATGTAAGCGTGGAGGCAAATATATGAATTCTCAGCATGACAGAAGTTCAAATCAATATTTAACTCAGAAGTAAATCGAGTTGTTGAGATATTTTGGAGACAACATTTTTAAATATTTATTGTTTGTAAAAGTCTTATACGACTGTAAGGAGTTGCAGATAGGGAGTGGGAGCCCTTATCGGGTAATAACTGATAGTTATTGTAATAGGACAAAGTAGGTAACCGCTAAGACCTGATAGGATAGGTTGCAGACAAGATGGTGAGAGCTCATGGAGCCAGTCCTTAGATAGTTTGTCATTGTATTGTAATAGATATAGAGATAGGAATATAGAGATCAATAGAGAAGAATACAGTAGAAGAAAGATGCAGTGGAGAATTGCATTATTGTGTAATTTGTTTCATGAATGAATAGAACAAGACATAATTGTCCCAAATTTTCGGACTGTGTTCATTTTGATGCGTGATTGAATGAATTATATATTATGTGTGTGTGTTATTTATTTTATTTCATTCATGTATGACTATTTAAGAGTTGATTGTATGAGTTCGTGACGAAACTAGATAAGTTTCAATTGTTTCTCTTCTGAAACTCGTATGCAAGGTGTGCATCTCGTACACAAGTAGTTCATTGACAGAGTCTCAGATTGAATCAGAGGATTTCATAGAGAACAAAGGAAACTTATACCAGGTGCAAGGAGTGCACAACATCAAGGAGTGACAAAGTGTTAAAGAACCATAACAGAGGAATGCAAGGAGTGCAGGAAGAATTTATTTTCAAGAAATCCTTCGAACTGAGTTATCGAAATCCCGAGAATGCAAGGAGTGCATGGGAAGTCGAAAATATTCAAGGAGATCAAGATAAGAAGAGATAGTGCTTTTCATAATCATAGATGAGGTCCAAGAGATAGACTCATAGGAGGAGCAAAGGTCAAAACCTTTGAACACTTAGAAAATATTCTAAGTCGAAAGAAATCAGAAGCTTAGGAGGAAGTACGACAATAGTCGTTGGATCACAATGCATAGGATCAACAGTCGTCTAATCAAAGAAAGGTGCACGAGCCTTATCTTGTTTCACATGTAGGAGAGTGAACTTTCCAAATTTCCAAAGTCCCAAAGTAATTTGGGACCATCCATCATCAAGGAGGACAGGTGGCATAAGATCCATAACTTCGGAAGTTCATGGACTAGGAGGAGGTGAGATAGTCGAAGTAGATTCTAACTATTGATCACTAGGAGATACGTGTCAGTAGATCAGTAGCTCTAGGGAAAACACTTTGAGGGTTCACTTGAGAGTTGAAACTCCCAAATCCTGGAGAGTCTAAGGATACCTAGACCATCAGATCCAGAGGAACATGTGGTGACGGATCATGAACTCCAGAGAAATCACTTTGAGAGTTTCATATTGAGAATTGAAAATCCCTAAGCCCAGAGTATCAGAGAGTCGAAGTGAATCTCAACCATCAGATCCAGAGAACAGGTGGCATGAATCTGCAGATTTCGGGTAAAGACCCGAAGTAAACGTCGACCATCAGATTGTCCGAAGTAGATCTGAACCGTCAGATCTAGAGAATAGGTGGCATGAATATCTGGACTCTGGGTAAAGACCCTAAGCAAACGTCGATCATGGGATCGTCTAAAGTAAATCCCCACCATCCGATTCAAGAGGACACGTGGAAAAATACCGTGTATTTCGAGGGAAGTAAAGTTTGATATTTGAAAAACCTGAAGTTCGAAGACCCGCAGGGATCACTGCCATTGATTAGGAGGGGACACGTGGTAGAAGACCTATCATTGTGAAAGAACATAAAGTTTGAGATTTTAGAATTTCGAAGTCGGGAATTCTGAAACAATCACAGTCGTCGATCTGAGAGGGGTAGATATGAACTGTTGGTTTCCAAGAAGAAGATCTCAGTTGTCCATTTAGAAACACCGTCAAGATCATGAGATCGATGGTTACCTCACATTGCAGGGATGAAAGGTGATTGATCTTTAAACAGATGAGGGAAAGTCGCAATCGATACCACGATTTTGGAAAAACGACATGTGGGGGCTCGAGGTGAATTGTGGGGAGAAAAGTAGTTTGGTTCCAAACCAATCTTGACCATGCCTGAAATCACGTGGTCACATGAGGTCATCTCCCAAGGTCATATCAAGGAGGGGATTATCGGAAAAGGGGATAGATCCAACTCTGATATTTTGCAAGTGTGAAGGAGAAGGTCGTGGGTATCATAAGACCTGTACCAAAAGCTTAAAGGGTCTGTGTTTGATTAAGAGGTGAGACTGTCAAGGTCTCAAAGATTCGTTTGACTAAGAGAATAGAGAATCCTTGACCGGTAGGTCATGTAACCCTATGGGGGAGTAGGGGGGATGCATCACTTCCCCTTGAAACAAGTTTTCTGGAACTATTATTTCCTAAACTACTATTAGGTGGTGCTTTCAAATCATGACCAACAAGAAAACTAAAAATTACCATAGTGTTCTTAAAATGTATAGGGGTTGATGAATTCTTTAGATTAACTCCAATAACTTTAGGTTGTAACATGTCTACTACTCCTTCTAGTCTGAACATGTCATCAATCAACTTACCATATTGCAACATGATGAACATTCTCTCTTCTACGAATGATCATAATTATATTCAAATGAAACCTCCCACTTTACTTTATCTTATCCATTGGTATGGCATTGCTCACCTATTTGTCGTACACACTTTATCAATTCATTTTATTTTTTAGATGCGTCACCTCCTTCCATTCTTATTTCTAGGTTTCCTTCCACTACCAATCCACATTATCTGAGCTATCGATTGAATTTCTCTTCACGTTTTAGAAATCTCTTTGAATCTTGTTGAGTGCTCAACACACCCTAAAAGATTTTATGAAAATTTTTTCTCTTTTGGGTACCACTTGTTTTCTTTTGTTCTTCTTTATGTGATTGAGTCCGTTGTGGAGGGATCACTAATTTCTTTTTCATGTCTCATCATCGGTCAAGTTGGATTTATTTGAACTTGTCAAAGTGAAACCTTTGTGTCTAAAAAGAACTTGGCATTTGAATAGAGAATCTATAGCTAAAATTGTGACCCACACGCTAATGTTCGGCGTTAGCAAAATACAAGCAAGTAAAATGATCACATAATAAGAATAATCGTTGATCTCCAATGTATCATCGACATCGATAAGAAATAGAGTATATTTACGCTGGTTGTTCGCAAATAAGATTCATAAAATGGTTGATTTCTCATCGGAATCAACGAAATATGAGAGGGATAAACATTGACATGGGCCATGATGAACCTATGATAGCCAATTACTGATGTGTTTGTTCCGGTTCGGTGAAATATCAAAGATTTAAATCATGGAAAATTTTCTCACTCACACATCATCGAGCACCGATCCCTGATGCATTTTTGGCATCGACAAGTTTTGAAGGTAGTAATATAAGAACACTTGTTTAAGCTTATCATCGATCGTCGATCCTTGATACTTTTTCGGCATTGATAGGGTTGGACCTGTTTGTTAAAATGCTTATCTAATGAAAATCCTGGATTCTGAATAAAACTCTTAAGCAAAGATGCCAATCTCAAACACCACGTGTCTTTTCCACGTGGGAATTTCGTACGACTTAGTTTCATCCCAAGTCATATTAGGTTTCCCCATGTCCTAGTCACACTTCCAAGTCAACATTTCCACATCAGCTCCATACGACAAGATGGATCGGGGTCAGAGTTTTTTCCAAGAAATATCAGAGAACATTGTCTAAAGAAAATTTTCGACTCCCGATCTACCCATTAAATTAGCGGAATGATGGGACGTTTCCAAGAAAAATTAAGATCAGATTCTTCCATTTAATATGCCAATTAATGTTTCTCTTCGCATACTTTGCTCCCTATGCGTCGATCGAACAACAATAATTTGAAATCACCGATGAACCTCATTATATCCCGCGCGTGTGCCACCAACCTACAACTACATTTAATCTCAAGCATGATGTGGATTTGGCGTCAGATTTTGTAAAACCGCACTTACACCCCGAATTGAATAACTAACGTGACAAGGTAATTATTCTCTGTTGCAAAATATGAGGGGAAGACACATATCGGTTGCAAAATATGAGGGGGGAACCCGACGCCCTCCTAGTGAATGGCCAAGCCCTAAAACAATATTTCCAGTAAAAAAAAATGTGTCTTTTCATGTTTCTTTAGAATACATTCTGATTAGGATAAATGTGTAGGTTTAGGGTAGAATGACTGCAAATTTATTTTTATTTATGTCTTTTCTTTTGCTTGGTATTTTCTTATAATAAATTTGTGTTCCATAAGACATTGGACGACCTTAATTAATATGGTGTAGCAAACTCTGTTCCTGACTTACACATACGTGCAACATAAGAAACACTGGGCAATTACACATTTCTTCAAGGAAATTTATATTTTGTCTTTGCAAAACAAACAAACTTGGTAAGTGATGAAGTGTCTACCCAGTGGTCTAGTAAACCCCATAGGAAAGATGGCAAGTTGGAAAGGATCATATGTACCTCTAGACAGGGATGGGAATAATTTCACGTTAACTATTTCATCTTGCAGATAAAAAATGTCCTCCTCTCCAACTCACTTATGGCATATCTTCCAGAAATAAATCAATTATATTAAATTAGTTCAAAGTAGGAGAGGGTATGCAAATAACTCCGCCAGGGCTATGGACACTCGCTAGCAGCAGAGAAAGGTCTGTGACATTGGGTTGACTCCTTATGGGCTATGGACACTCGCTGGCAGTGGAGAAACACCGTAGCGAGGGAATAATGATGAATAAAATGGCCTTGAGCCAGTGAATTCCTTACCGAATCTTTTCAAGAAGGGGCGTGGGTCACGATCAAGAGGAGCAAAGGTGGGATAAGAGATAAAATCCATAGGCGGATCCAGATTGACGAACCCGAGAAATTGTACAGGCATGGATAGAAAATAATCTGATAAAATCGAAGCCAATTAGTTTCTCAACTAGATTCTACACGAGCTAAGTCCGAAGGAAGGAACAAATATTCTGCTTTCTCCCAGAGAATCTCCATTTTTTGAGCGCTGAAAAAACCCTAAAAGATTTTATGAAAATTTTTTCTCTTTTGGGTACCACTTGTTTTATTTATTTTTTCTGTATATGATTGAGTTCTTTGTGGAGGGATCACTAATTTTGTTTCATGTCTCATCATTGATCAAGTTGGATTTATTTGAACCTATCAAAGTGAAACCTTTGTGTCTAAAAAGAACTTGGCATTTTAACTACGAATCTGTAGCTAAAATTGTGACCCACACACTTATGCTCGGCGTCAGCAAAATCCAAGCAAGTAAAATGACCACATAGTAACAATAATCATCGATCTCCGATGTATCATCGACATCAGTAAAAAACATAGTAGATTTGCACTGGTTGTTCACAAAGAAGATTTAGGAAATGGCCGATTTTGCATCGACGTCAGTGAAATATGAGAGGGATAAACATTGACATGGGCCATGATGAACCTCCAATAGCTGATTACTGATTCATTTGTTCAGGGTCAATGAAATCTCAAATATTTAAATCATGGGAAATTTTCGCATTGACACATCGTCGAGCACCGATCCTCGATGCATTTTCAGCATCGAAAAGTTTCGAGGGGGGTAACCGAGGAACACTTTTTTAAACTTATCATCGATCACTGATCCTTGATACTTTTTCGGCATCGACAAGGTAGGACCTGTTTGTTAAAATGCTTATCTAATGAAAATTCCCGATTCCGAATAACACTCTTAAGCGAAGACGCCAGTCTCAAACACCACGTGTCTTTTCCGCGTAGGCATTTCGTGCAACTTAGTTTCATCCCGAGTCATCTTAGGATTCCCCATTTCCTAGTCACACTTCTAGATCAACATTTCCACATTAGCGCCATATGAAAATATGGATCGGCGTTGAAGTTTTTTCCCAGAGATATCAATGAACATTGTCTAAAGAAAAGTGTCGACTCTCGATACAAACGTTAAATTGGCAGAATGATGGGACGTTTTCAGCACAAAATAAGATAAGATTCTGCCATTTAATAGGTCAATTAATGTTTCACTCTGTATACATTTCTACCCCGTGTGTTGATCGAACAAAGATAACTTGAAATCGCCAATGAACCACATTATAGCCCGCACCTACGCCGCCAACCTATGACTACATTTAATCTTGAGCATGATGTGGATCTGGCGATAGATTTTGTAAAACGACATTTACACCCCAAATTGAAGAACTAATGTGACATGGTAAGTATTCTCTTCATTTAAAATCACTAAGAAAACTTCGAACGCCTACGGTCTGCACACAAGTTTCTCATTTCCAGAGCAGTCGAAGAAGTAAAGAGAGCATCTCAGAAGTTGCGCTTGATTCTCAGAATTTCAAAACCAGGTTAAGCTAGTGCGAAGAAGAGGTATGTATTAATTTAATCATTTCGGTGGTCACATTTTTATGTATCAACATTCTATCTACAACACGGTATCTAACGTTGTTCTCTTTGCATGAAAAAATGCCTCCAAGGAAACCAACTACTAGACGCTTGCCAAGGGAACCAAAAATTGAAGGAAGAAGATATTGGTGAAGGATCTTCTCTTGACGTTGTGAGGCAGTTGGAATTTTCTCCCAGAGTGGAACCGGAAATCAAAACATCAACTAAGAAGGAATTTTATGAGCCTCGTACTTTTAGCAATACATAATCAGCCAATGGATCAAAAATAATTCTCCCACAATGGGGAGATTTTTTCAGCAAAATTAACCGAGAAGATTACTCAAAGTTTATCCCTCACAACGACCCAGATGTAAGGGTACTCAATGACCAGGTTTTTCCGAATATCCGATGGTCGTGTTTACATATGGTAGCCTTCCGAACCCCAATCTTTCCCTGCATTGAAACTCTAGGTTGGATAATAGATCATATAGTTGTGAAGAAGTGCCTAATCAATGATGAGAATGGCGAATGTGTCAGAGCTTTTCTCCCAACAGAGGTCCAAAAATATTACAAGATCAGGGACCCAGAGGAGCAGTTGAACACAAATTTCATGTTGAAGTTCTATGAATTCCATGAAACTAGCTGATTAATGGAATCATAGTGGAAGGAATATAATAAATTTACAAATCGGAGCAACGACTTGTATGGGACAACAAATCTAAAGGAGCCATATATCTACTTAATGGCTCTAATTTGCTGATTATACGGGGAAAAATATTGCACTAAGTTCTCAGAGGCATAGATGCCATTGGCATACACTGTGGCTTGTTGGCACAAGGGCAGACCCAAGGTTTAACTCTAACAATGCACCAAAAAACCCTAAATATTGGCCCTTTCAACAAGACCTGCAAAGAAGATGAAGTCTCACCCGAAGTAGCAATAGGGGGGTTGCAGGACACATGTATCTACAACCAGAGGAAATGTAGGATGGTTTCGGAGAAACAATGTAGTATATCCTAGAGATTATAAATAGTATTATACTAGCTTTGAGAAGTTAGTTATATATATTATCTTTAATAGGGAACACAACAATGCAATAACAATATAACATATAACAAGTAACACAACATCAATCACAAAGAACAACAAGATTTACGTGGTTCACCCTCTCCCTAGGGCTACGTCCACATAACTGTGTTTCTTGATATAATAGATGAAAATGTATAGTTATATATGCGCACTTAGATCCATATCCTTCTCTCTCCTCCTCTTTATTTCCCCTCCCTGTGCACCCAATTGCACTTTTGATCTTCGCACCCAGCTGAAGATCCATAATACAAAATGTTCTTACAACAAAACACCTCTATCTCTCAATATGGCTATCACCAACAACAACCCTCTCAAATATTCTAGACCTTTATTTATACATTTCATGACTTTTAGACATCCTTAGACCGAAGCCTAGGTGTCAAAACCCTAGGTACCAAAACCCTAGGTCCACATAGCCCACCTTTTAAGGACTTTGCCAACCTATTCTTCCTTCTTCTCCGTGAGGTGCTCCAAAGCACCCATTGGTGTCTTCTTCTGCTTTCTGACTTGTCCATGATCCATCTTCCTTGCTAGTTTGTCTTCCTTGATCTTCTCTTCCAATGACTTACTTTCCTTTACTTCGCTCCTTCTTTTCTTCTTCTTTAATCAGTTCGTCCCCTCCTTGGTTTGTGTGCCTTCCGCGCACTTCATACCTTGTCTTTCTTATTACTTAATCTTCGATTTATTCCTTGATACATGACAAGGGGATAAAATGGTTACTTTTGGGAGTAGCTTCAGCTGGAGAGAAATCATCTCCAAGCAATTGAGCACCAGTATATTGCAGGCTCAGACACCAAAGGAGGAAGAAACACCCACTTTTCACATGGCTTCATATCTGCTAGACGTGATCTGCGCAAGGAATGTCTTCACCAGCATGAATCTGAGATGGCACATCGTAGAGCTACCTATACATGTCTACTTCAACATCCCGTGGGAAAAAAGGTACAAGAAATCTTATGCTCTCATTTGCGATGAATTCATATCTCGGGTTTATTTCATTATTTTCAAAAATGAATGCCCAAGACTGTCTGTAGCAGCCAAGAAAATGATTTCAAAAGTAGGCCACTGGTACCTAGATGAAACCACGACCTATATCAAGGTGTTTGGGGCCACCGATACACCACATTTATTCCCCGCTCACGTCCCAGACTGTCTATTCGTAGGAGAAATTTGTTACCAGACCATCCTGCAAGGCTATAATGCCACTTTTGTTAAGGACAAGAAACAAGCGTTCATACCCTATGGTTTCCAAGTAGGGTTTTTCATAATGAAGGATAATGAGTAAGCTAAAAAAGAGGGTTTGATCCAGCTATAATACAGGTTCCCTACAGTCCAATTCTGTAAACATGACCCTAAAGGCCTAGTTCTCCACCATGCGTCACAAGTCTCTTCCTGTTGTCCATACACACATGATAAGTTTGACGATGTGATTTTTATAGAATGTGCTCAGGACTGAGAGGAGGTACTACAAATAAAATATAACCGAAACATGACTAGGTTCAAATCTATGAGTATGGATGAGCAAGTCGAAATGATAGAACAGACAACTCAAGAAGATCTCAGGGTTAGAGAACAAAAAATAGCAGCAGAAGCCACATAGGCATAAAGGAGGGGAATGTTGTTACTAAAATAAGACCAAAGAGTCATCCAACAACTAGAAAAAAATCCTCAACTATTAGAAACTATGAGGATCACCCCGGCTGACCCAATCACAATCAGGGAGGAGCTAAATGGCTCAGAGTCAACCCAACTAGAGGAAACCGTCGGTCTAGAAAATCCCAGATTTCCATCACGACAGGCCAGATCGTCGGTGACCATTCCAACCCAGTATTAGATTCCAATAACATTAGGTGAAATGGGTGTGCCTAATACCCTTTTTGATCTAATAACTATCTAGGATGATGAAGAGAGTTTAGAGGTCTCTCTTATAACTCCAATACCAATTAAAGAGGAGAAATAAATAGGAGGAACATCTGCTCCAAGTCTCGATGCATCAATTACAAACCCTCTACAGAGAGACCATGAGGCTGAAAGTATATTAGACATTGAACTTCTCGACCTATCGGGGACCCTGAAAGATAGCTCTAGGGATGAGCTAGGTTCAGGTGGACAAAATGAGGAATTGAAACAACTAGAGATCGACACCTCAGTAGCCGATCACCAAGTAAGTATGTTGAAATAATGTAACTGCGAAGAGCATTCTTATTATTTTGTTATTGGATTAAATCCCCATTGTGGATTAATCATGTAATTA
>SNQJ01S0008962.1:12620-46386 GCA_010110895.2 Picea sitchensis | reverse complement strand
ACACTTCACTTGCTCATTCTCTTATGAGGCAAGTTGCTATTTCAAGTTAGTGAGAGGAGAAGAAGGGTGGAGCATCTCTTGGAGGAGGATTTTCTGTATTGGTTGAGTTATCTCTTGAACATTTGATAAGCTATTTATGATAAGGAAGTTTTTGCTGGTTTTTCTTCCTCTAGAGGGTTTCCCAGGATAAATGCTATGTCTATTGTGGATGTGTATTTCTCAGTGATCTTGTTCATATTATGCTCTTAATCTTATGAAATGCAAAGAACTATAATAATGGAATAAACATTAACAGTATTGAGTCTATCACTGTCTCTTCAATTTTGGCTGATACCTCACCAGCCGATGAACACCAAATGGAGGTCGAGCCATTAGAACATATGGAAGTTTCCCCTGACAAAGATGTACAAGAGCCGGTCCTAGAGGAAATACATATGGCAGGAAGCTTGGGAAACACTCTGACCCATGGAGAACAATAAATCCCTAAGCTCGTTGATGAGGTCACTGATATACATGGGATCTCTTATGACACGAAGAGTAAATGCATCATTAGGAGGACCACCAAGAAAAGAAGACTCACGCTGGATAGCTCGATTCTCATCACCATGGAAGAGAAGTTGCTCAACACAGAAAATGAGAAGAAATATGAGCTCATCAACGCATGGATGGATATCACTGATGCCATGCTGGATCGAGCAAAGTGAGAGAAAAAGGAACTGGTTTCCACATAGAAGGAGCTACAACATCTGTGCAATTTGGTAAAATATTACCAAGACTCAACGCAAGCCACAATTTTTCTGAAGAGTGAGTTCCAAGATGCATATGAAAAGTTTACGAGCGAAATACATATCTTCATTTCATGTGTAGCCAATTATCAAGAAGATACCCTTATGGGACTAAAAACTTGTAAGAATGTGGAGAGATGGTATGAAAAGGCATACCAAGCTGTAGAACGAATCAATTACTTCAGTGCAGTGAAGAAGGGCCGAGACATAGAGGAGCATGGAATTCGAGTGTTGATGGATAACATCTCCCAGATCAGGAAATCAGTCAAATACTGGGTAAGTATGGCCCAGGAACCTCAATGAGAGATACAAAATAAGTGGGCCGAGTGCGAAAGAAGCTAGGAAAAGATCAATCGAGAGATGAAAGACATTGGCCTCCTAGAGTTAGACTCACCCGAAGACTTTGTCGACTTGCATGACATAGTCTAACGACATGAAAAACAAGAATCAACATGGGGAGTGGAGATCGCACAGGTGGAAAGAAAGACTTTCGGTCAATTACAAATTTTTTTGGAACATCCGATCAAGGCTCGTGGAGTTATGCAACGTTTAAGTGCCAATATTTTGTTTTACTTAACACAAACATGGAGAAACTATTTTTAGTTAGTGATTCGTTATTAATAGGGGGATTGACCTTTTAGAAGAGGTCAAGGGTTTTGGGGAAAAGACCCTCTTTTTTGAGAATTGTAAAGAATTATTTCTGAGAAACTTTAATTAATAAGTTCTTTTTAGAACCAGAGACAAAACTTCATTTTTTATCAAAGGCGTTATGTGATTGGATTGAGGAGGAATTACTTCCAACTTTTATTTCAGTAGTTGATGTTGCAATGAGTAAGAGTTTCTAAATCTATTGATAAGATATCTTTTTCAATATTTTAATAGTTCTTTTGTCCTTAATGATGAAAATGAAATCATTTTGTTAATGTGTGATTGATGGTAGAGCTACGAAAACTATTTTTCTTGCACTCATCTATTGCATGCATATTTTCTTTCAATAATCGTATCTCAGTCACCATTGAAATACCAACAAGTTAATGTATTATTACTGGACTTGTAATAGGTGTGAATATCATTATCTTCATGCTAGAGCATGAGGGTTATTCTAGGCTCAACCTTCTTCAGTAGTTAAGAATCCCATCTATCTGTTGCTTTTTACCATCACACCTTACTTTATCAGACTCATCTAATAAAAGAAAAGACAAAAGAGAATGTTTAATCTGAAGGAGGAAATTTCACAAAAATATATCATGTCAGTCACTAAGTAAAACCCATCGATAAATTGGCTAGATCGAAAGATTTGGAGAACCATTCCACCCATCAAATGCTACAAAGTCTAATTGGGCCTCTAGGGTGGGTTTGGTTCCTACAAGAAGCCACCACAACAAATTTAATGGTTGAACTATTTTTCGCCACCATGAGTTCAGAATACAAGATTAAAGACTTCAATCAATGGTTTACCACTATCCTGAAAAAATTTCAACCTGAAGCTAAAACTACTAAGGAGTTGAAAATTGAGGTATATGCTAATGCTCTCCCTGATTCTATTTCAATGTTTGTAAAGAGGGCTACCAAACATACCCTAGCTGAAAATTTTGAGGAAGACAAAACGATTGAATTCCAAATGAAGGGATGCAAAGAGTACCAAGTCTCACTAGTTAACAAGGAAGTTCAACCTCCACCTAGGAGAGGACTTTTGTTGACTAGACCCCCAGGAAAACAAACAGAACAAGGTCCTGAAAAAAGAGGTGGGGAAATAGAAGACCTACAATGGATGATAAAGAAAATTTCGAATGAAATCATTGAAACGAAAAGAAGTGTTGGGGAAGGAAACCAAGGACAAGCCCTATAAACCTTTTTTTTTAAATAAACCCACCTTTCAAAGCGATTGAACCTCCCCCAACCAACTTAAACATCAAACTGGGTAATGTAGCATCCAACTCTTTTTGTACGTACCATCAAGAGAAACATTCCGAAAGAGACTGTCCCGAATGGGTGCACGCTATGAATTTAATGGCCATTCGGTTCCTAGATGAAGTTTCACTTAATAAACAATCAAGCGGATCAATGGTAAACATCGTCGATCAGGAGGAAGTTGAGCCTTCAGAAGAAACAACCATGTTTTTATGGGATCCTGACTTGCCGATGCCTCTCGACGATGTATTTGAAGTGCAGGAACTGCCTGCTGAGGTTTTGGCTATGAAAATGCGAAGTAAGGGTCAACCGGTCTCAAATGATCTTATCAATGTCCAATCTTCGAGAGGAAAAAAAACAACGGATCAATTGAAATCACCTTTTGTTTCCCAAAGAAATCCTATAAACATACACACACAAGAGTCACCCAAGATGGACTACAACATAGTAGAAGACTTAAAGAAGTTAAAGGATAATGTGTTGGTTATAGACATGTGTAGGATTCCCCAGCAAAAGGATTTTCTTTTACATGCCTTAAATTCAATAGAATCCCTTATAAAAAGAATAGACCTAGGTGAGGTATCATCTCCCACAGGTTTAAAGAACAAACCAAATGTGAATGCTTTCTCTTTAGACAAATGAGGAAATCCTTTTGTCCCACCTTTCATTTTAACGTTTGAATTCTTCAACAGAAACTTGCATAATTTCTTAGTCGATTTAGAGGCATCCTCCAATGTCATGCCATTGTCAATCTGCAAGAAATTGAATGCAATCCTTCTCAAAAGTGATAAACACGTTATACAAATAGACATAACACAGGTAAAATTTATTGGGGAACTTAAGGATGTCATGATCATAATGGCTACACACTCAAAATTTGTTCAAGTAATTGACATAATTGTAGTAGATATCCCAGAAGCTTACAGACTACTACTTAGTCGAGATTGGTCCGAGAAATTGAATTGATACTTTAGAACGGACTAGGATCACCTCTGGTTTCCACTAAAGGGAAATAAAAACATGATTAGGATTGATAGGGAAATATATCTCAAACATACTATCATCGATTTATAAGCTTTCAACGAGCCCTTGTCGACAGATTTCCCTGTGCTAGGAAACTACTCATGCGATTCTGATTTCGGCAATTTCGCTCCTCTCTCATCTGATATACCCCTCACTCAAAACTCCAAAATGAATTTTCAAGAGAGCCTATTGGCAACAACAGAAGAAAGCATCTTCTGTCAGGAAGCCCTGTTATAAAAAACAAACAAGGTATACGGAGAGGAGAAAATAACCAGGCTTGAAGAAGTTGCTAAATTTCACTCCCAAGTTTGGACACTATACTTTGATCAGACTAAATCACAAGAAGGGTCAAGATAAGGATGTATCCTCACTGACCCGAAGGGGAAGCGAAATTCCCTATCTTGCATACTAGAATTTGAATGCACCAAGAACACTGTTGAGTATGAAGAATTAGTTCAAGGACTGAAGAAATCGATATAATTAAACATTAAAGAACTGAAAGTTTTTGGGGACTCTGAAATTATCGTTAGGCAAGTGAGAAATACTATCCATTGAAATTCTCCCCACTTGATAAATTACCAACAAGAGGTGCATATACTAATAGAACATTTTGAGGCCTTCAATATTAATGTTGTTCCCAGGACAAATAATACTCTTGATGACTCCCTAGCTATTGCAACCTCAAGGTTATCCCCTTTAGAAGACTATGAAGCCTCCAGTTTCACTGTGGAACTACTCTAGAAACCATCAATAGCTAACAATATTTCTAATTCAAAGGTTTTTGAAGGATATGAAAAAATTGTGTATTTTCTAACTAATCAAGATAATTTTAAAGATTTGGTTATTTATGATGAGGTATTCCAAGAGAAACTGGCAGACACCGATTTCCACAAATAGAAGGATGGAACAAATCACTCTAATAGTAAACCAAGGTTTCATATGATATTGAGAGGGGTATCCAACTTAGAGAACATTTTTGACCTAAGGGAAAGATTTAAAGGGTCAAATAATACAAAGATAGGGAGTTCATGTCCCATATATGAGACTATAAACCTAGGAACCCTGGAAAACCCTAATAATGTAAATCTAGTTAGAACAGTGTCTAAATAAGATAGGAAGGCTTATCTCAAAATTTTTAGAGAATATCAAGATGTGTTTGCATGGTCCTACTGAGAATTGAAAACTTATGAAACTTGCATTATCGAGCACACAATCCCATTAAAATCCATAGTAAAACCCTTCCAACAAAAGCTCAGGAAGTACCATCCATCTCTAGAACCCCTGATGTATTAAGAGTTAAATAATTTGTTAGATGCTAAGATTATCTTTCAGGTTAGACACTCTGCCTGGGTAGTCAATTTAGTTCCTTTCAGGAAAAAGTATGGAGAGATCCGCCTATGTGTAGATTTCAGAAACCTTAATAGAGCATCAGAAAAGGATAACTACCTACTCCCACCCATGGAACAACTCTTGCAGACTATGTTTGGATCTGAAATCTTTTCTCTTCTATATGGTTTCTTAGGTTATAACCAGGTCCTAGTTTTAGAAGAAGGCCATTTGAAAACTACCTTCCAAACCAAGTGGGGAATGTTTTCTTATAAACACATTCCCTTTGGGTTGGTTAATACAGGGGAAACCTTCCAAAGAGCCATGGATGTAGATTTTCGGGGATTGATTAACAAATGTGTAGTAGTATATTTGGATGATGTGACCATGTATTCAAAGAACAAAGAAGATGACATCCAACATTTAACCCAGATTTTCGAAAGGTGTAGGAAATATGGAATATCCTTAAACCCTAAGAAAACTATCTTTCTTAGGGTTTAAGGTGTAGGAATTCGTATAGATCCCGAACGAATAAAGGAAATAGCTCAGCTTCCCTTTCTGCATAAAAAAAAGGCTATGCAATCCTTCTTTGGGAAAATTAATTTTGTGAGGAAGTTCACGCCCGATTTTGCTGAAACTGTCAAACCCTTACAAAAACTGATTCGTAAGGATGCATAGTTTAAATGGGATGACGAACGAAAAGATTCCTTCAACAATATGAAGACTGCAATCTCTCAAGTTCTAGTGCTGCGAAGTCCTAACTTTAGTAAAGATTTATTCCTCTATACTTTTGCCTCCGACCAGTCCTTAGTTGTAGTATTGACCCAGAAGGACGATGAAAATAATGAGGCACCAATGTCATTTATGAGCACTAATATCTAAGGAGCCGAATTGAACTACCCTACTATATAAAAACAAGCTTATGCAATATACAAAGTAGTAAAACATTTCATATCTTACATCCTAAAAAATCACACCAAAGTCATCGTGCCTCATCCCACAGTCTGATCCCTATTCACTCAACAGGAGATGGGGGAGAGAAGAGGAAATTGGATGGAATTTTTCCAATAATTTGATCTAGGTATAAAACCTACCAAATTAGTAAAGGGACAAGGATTGTGTAAACTGGTTGCAGAAGCCCAATATCTAATAAATGAACACCCCAGGGAAAGAATCACAGTATGGAAACTTTATTTACCTTTTACATCATGGGACTTGCCTATAAAATATAAGCCCTAAGGAAATGAGAGCTCTCAGGCTAAAATCTGTGCAATATCACCTCATAAATTCAATACTTTTCCATGTAAATTATGATGGAGTACTCTTGAGATGTCTCGAGCGTGAAGATGCAAAAAAATTTCTAAGGGAGCTCCATGATGGTCCTGCGGGTGGACACTTTGCAGGAGATACCACAAATCACAAAATATTAAGAGTCGGTTATTACTGGCCTACTCTATTTAGGGACTCTCATACATACGCCATAAACTGTAAATCTTTTCAAATGAGTGTTGGTAGAGAAAAGAGGGAAGTTGTCCCACTCCAACCAGTGACCATATCCAGACCATTCGAGCAATGGGGGTTAGATGTCATAGGGGATATTACCCCGAATTCTTCAAAACAACATAAATACATATTGACTGCCACATACTATTTTGCAAAATGGGAAGAGACCATCCCTATGACTCACGTGAATGAAACGGTTGTAATCCAATTCATAGAAAAACAACTAATCACAAGGTTTTGGATTCCCCCCGTTCTCATTTTTGACAATGATGCCCACTTTTCTTCTACTCTATTAATAAAGTTCGCTCTGGACAAAGGAATCATAATAAGATACTCTGCAAACTACTACCCAAAAGGAAATGGGGTGGCAGAATCAACTAATAAGAACCTAGTGAGGATCTTGAAGAAAACAATCATAGACAATTAGAGAAATTTGAATAGCTTGCTTCATAATGCCTTATGGGAAGATATAGTAACACCCAAGGAAGCTATAGGAAACTCTCCATAATTTCTGGTATACGGATAAGAAGTCATTCTCCCAAATGGGTTATATATTCCATCACTTCATCTTGCTCAGGGTTCAAGAGGATAGCCCTCATCAGTTATTCAACAAAGAATTGATACCCTCCTGATGCTTGAAGAGGAAAGGGAGAAATAAAAATATAATTTATTCACTCATTAGCAGATAGTTAAAAGATGGTTTGAAAAGCATAAGGCCAAAGAGAATAATTTTGAAGTAGGAGATTTAGTCTTGAAATGGGATAGAGAAAAATAACCTAAGGGAAAACATTCGAAGTTTCAGAATCTATGGCTTAGACCTTTAAAAGTATCCGAGAAAATTAGGACAGGCACGTATCAGTTGCAAAATATAAGGGGGGGACCCAAATCCCTCCCAGTGAATGGCCAAGCCCTAAAACAATATTTCTGTTAAAAAAAAATGTGTCTTTTCATGTTTCTTTAGAATACATTCTGATTAGGATAAATGTGTAGGTTTAGGGTAGAATGACTGCAAAATCCTTTTTATTTTTATCTTTTCTTTTGCTTGGTATTTTCTTATAGTAAAGTTGTGTTTCATAAGACATTGGGTGACCTTAACTAATATGGCATAGCAAAATCTGCTCCTGACTTACACTTACGTGCAACATAAGAAACATTGGGCAATTACAAATTTCTTCAAGGAAATCTATATCTTGTCTTTGCAAAACAAAAAACCTTGGTAAGTGATGAAGTTTCCGCTTGGTGGTATGTTCGACAACACAGGTATTCCAACAAAGGATGAAAAACTTCAGTAACCACTCACATAATCATATCAAAGATCAACACACCGATGTTTTCACATGGTAAAACCCATACGGGGAAACAACCATGACCACAACCAACACAACCACTTGGAGCAGTTTATTAATGCAAAAAAAAAAGATTACAGAGAGATTTTAAAAGAGATTTTCTCACAATCTATCATCAAAAAATGACCCTCCATTCTCTTTAAATAGACCAATTGTGTGTTAAGCCATAGATCAATGGTTGTTAAGATCCAACAGATTATGAACCGTTAGATCACTCTATGTCGGGAACATATCGTGACCGTCAGATTTCCAAACTACAAATCCATACTAATGCATACTAAAGAAACACACTAAGAAACACACTTTTACCTAATGACACATTAGACCAAGTAGTTCTTAACTAACTCCTAAGTGTCTAAATATCCTAACATCCCCCCTTAAGAAAAACTTGGGATAGGATTGAAGGATTTACATTTTTGACACAATAGGAGAAGGAAGGATGCATTAGAGCCTATCCCCCCTTAATTAAAACTTCCTGAACTCCTAACATAGATCGAATTTTGGAAAAATTCACTTCTGTAAGAGACTTTGTGAAAATGTCTGCAACTTGATCTTCTATAGGGCACAAGAGCACTTCAATAACTTAATCATGAATGAGATTTCTGATGAAGGGAATGTGTATACCGATATGCTTGCTGCACTGATTTTGAACTTGGTATTTGGTGAGCTTGATGACACTCTGATTGTCACACCAAAGGCTGGTCGGATGATGCTACTCGAATCCAAACTCTGAAAGGATCTGTTGAAGCCACAAGGCTTCCTGACTTGCATTTACCGCTGCTCGGTACTCTGATTTTGTTGAAGAAAGTGAAATATCATGTTGTTTCTTATAGGCCCAAGTGATAGGTCCTGAACCAAGGCTGAAAACATAACCTGCAGTAGACTTCTAATCATCAAGGTCTCCGGCCCAATCTGAATCAGTGAAACCAACCAATAAAGGATTCCCCCCTGAACTATAATGTATGCCAAACTAAATTGTACCACAGACATAGTGAACTATCATTTTAGCTGCTTTCCAATGGTTGTCATGGGGTGTTTGCATATACCGGGCAACAATACCAACAACAAAGGAGAGATCAGGACGTGTATGAGTCAAGTATAAGAGGCTACCAACTAACTGACGGTATAGGGTGGCATCAACTTCAGGAGAAGCACAGGTGGCAGTAAGCTTGACTCCAGACTAGAAGGGAGAAGGGGTTGGTTTACAATCATCCATGTGAAAGAGACGAATAAGGTCACAAGCATACTTAGACTGGGAAAGAAAAATTCCTTCAATGGTTCGCAAAACTTGGAGGCCAAGGAAATAGTGAAAAAAACCTAAGTCTGGCATTTCAAATTTCTTCTTAAGGATGGTTTTTGCATGGTTTAAAAGTTTTGAGTCACTACCAGTAAGGCTAAGGTCATCGACATAAAGGACAAGGATTATGAGATGGCTTCCTACTTTCTTGGTATAGACATTAGGATTAGAATGGCATCTAGAGAATCTGGTGTCAATAATAAAGCTGTCCATTTTGTCATACCAAGCTCAGGGAGCTTGCTTAAGACCATAAAGATATTTCTTAAGGCGATATACAAGGATAGAGTCATTCTGGACATAGCCAGGAGGTTATTCCATGTATATTTCTTATTGAAAATATCCATGCAAGAAGGGGGATTTAACATTCATTTGATGAACCTCTCATTTTTTTGAGGCAGTAAGGGAAAGAACAAGGCAGATGAAATTCATTTTGTCTATAGGGGAAAAGGTTTCATTATAGTCAATTCCTTCAACTTGGGAAAATCCTTTGGCAATGAGACTTGTGTCTTTGAACACTTCCATATGATGCATACTTAGTTCGGTAGACCCATTTACATCTGATAATTTTTCTTCCTTTTGGAAGAGGTACAAGATCCCAAGTATCGTTTTCCATTAAAGAACAATACTCTTCATTCATTGGTGTATCCCAATCTGGGTGAACTGAAGCTTCTTCAAATGTATCTGGATCATGAGTCTTCAAAACTTGATCCAAAAGAGAAGAGGCTTGCTGGAACTGTGAACGTGTTCGACACTAATATGAAGGATCACCGACAAGACCATCAACTTCTTCTCGTGTTGAAGGAACCCATCTAGGGAGCGGTGGAACTGGTGTGAGTTCAGGTTCAAAGGACTCATCTAGAGGAAGGTGAGTAGGAAAAAGTGGATTTTCATCCTCACTATCATCATTTGAAGAAGAAACCAGAATAGGAATAGAAGAAGGAACAAATTCCGAAGATGGTTCACAGGCCGAAGAAGGCACAACTATCGAATTAGGCTAACATGCCAAGATATTTTCATCAAATTTAACATCTCTTCTAAGAATAATTTCATTACAATGTGGTTTAATAAGTCTATAACCTTTGACATCTTCAGAATAACCAACAAATATACACTTTTTAATTTTAGGCTGCAATTCTTTCCTTTTCTCATCAGGAATGTGAGCCCATGCTATACTGCCAAATACATAGAAGTGACTTACATCTGGTTTAATTTTAGTCCAAGCTTCTTTCGGTGTTATATTTTTAAGAGCCTTTGTGGGAGTGCGATTGACTATGTAATTTTCATAGTTGATTGCTTCCTCCCAATACTTTAGAATTAATCCCTTAGATTGGATTATACAATTATCCATTTATTTTAATGTGCAGTTCTTTCTCTCAGCAACACTATTTTGTTGTGGTGTATATGGAACATTGTGTTTCATTTGGATGCCCTGTGTAGTGCAATAACTTGTAAAATTATTGTTCACATATTCACCTCCATTATTTATTCTTAACTTTTTCATTTGATGTCCAAATTGTTTTTCTACAAGGGCCTTGTAGGCCAAAAACTTGTCAAAAAATTCGCTCTTAAGTTTTAAGAAGTAAATCCAAGTACATTTGGAAAAATCATCAACGAAAGTTAACAAATACTTTCACCCAGAAAAGGAAGGAGAAGAAAGTGGACCACACAAATCACTATGAACAACTTGCAAAGGGCTCGAGTCGTTCCAAGAGGCACGCTTGTCAAAACTCTCCTGATGATGTTTGTCGAGAACAAAACTAGCACAAACACCATCTCTGCATGAAACAAGAGAAAAAATGGTTACCATCTATTGATTACATAGTTGCTGCAATGAACGATAGTTTATATGACCAAACCGCTCATGCCAAAGTTTGCTCAAGTCATCGCTATGAGCAACAAAAACTGATGAAAAAGATGATGACCTAAAGTTGTCAAAATTGTACAACCTGGTAATATCATCATCCATTCTAGTTGCAATAACATGCTTAGGATATTTTAAATCCTTGATTACAACTTGGTGAGGTTAAAACTCTACGGCTTTACCTTCACCTGAATGAGTGATTTGAAAGACTGATAGAAGGTTACAAGAAAGACTTGGAACACATAATATATCATTGAAATGACCATTATCTACTTGAACTGTTCTAGATCCTACAACACTAAGAGATCTATCATCACCAACAAATATTTTCTTGGTGTTACATTCATTTAGAGAAGAAAATATGTCTTTATTCTTAGCCATATGATAAGATGCTCCATAATCAATAAGCCACTCATCATAAGAATAAGTAGAAGTTGTATTGAAAGAGAAACTAGAAGCGAAAAGTGCATGTCCATGAGAAGAAGAAGAAGAAGTAGAATCAATACTGATGTTGTGCTTCTTCATTGTTGCTTCTAAAGCTTCCATCTTCTTGAAACATTTGGACTCATCATGACCATCTTTATCACAAAAGTTGCAATGTTTGTCAGTCTTCTTATTTTTATATTTTTCTCCTTTGTCACCATTAGGAGCTGAAGTTGTCTTAGCGGGTTCGGGACCCTTATGTTTCTTGTTGTTGTAGTGAGGATGTTTCTTCTTGGGATACTTGGGTTTATCTTTCTGGGCAACTAAGCCTTTGTTGGAGGTACTTGTAGTGTTGATCACTCCAAGTTGTACAAGCTTATCTTCCTCTCTAATCAAAGAAACACAAAAGGACTCAAGAGTGGTTTTTTGATAAGCTCACCCTAGATCCTCTCTCATGGCATAAAAGGTAGATACAAACACATAATATGCACTACCTAGCTTAGAAAGAATAAGATAGATGCAACGCTCTTCCTCCATTTTTATCTCACTTTCTTCACATAAAATTCTGAGTATTTTAAACTTAGATAGATAATCTCCAAGGCAAGAAAAATAACTTGGACTCAAGGTCATTACTTAATTTTCTAACTATTGTGCTCGAATAATATTGAGTTTACCAAACACAAATTCAATCTTTTCCCAAGATTCTTCGGAGTCATCAATTTCTTTAAGGTGGAACCTTAAATCAGGAGAGATGGAAATTTTGATTAGTCCACATGCTTCAGAACTCCTATTAGCCCATTTGGCTTTCTTATCATCATCAGTGGGTGCTTTTTCCTTTCCCAAGGTAATCCGGTATAAGCCTTTACTTCTTAATAAATCTTCCATATGAGATTTCCATTGGAAGTAGTTGATGTTGGAAAGAAAGACATTAGTTGTAGAATCCATATTAAATATGAAGATAATATGGATTTAAAAACTGAAACCGATGACCTAGATGGAAAGATATCGAAAATTTATGCGGTTTTAAAAAAAATGACACTGGAAACGGACTTCGGATGTGAGAGTTATGCCTTTTTTAAAAAAGGCATAAACGGTAACCAAATGACCACGTGATAGTGTAAGTTGCTTTATGAAGTGACCCTCTTTTATAAAGAGAAGTGGGGATCACTTTTACAATGAAGTTACTTTATAACAAAAAAGCTGCATGGAAAATAAATAACTCTAAAATAAAATATTAAAGCTACTTATAGTGATTCACTTTTATACTTGAAGTGAAATACAGTTTACAATTTTAGCATGAATTGTTTAAAAAAAAAGTAACAAAAGAGACACTTGAACTCAAGACCTCTTACTTAATAAGGAAACTTTTAACCAAATGGTATAGAAAAACATATTGTAATGTTCAGAAGGAGGATTGGGGTTGTTGTTTTTGTTGTTGTTGAGTGTGATAAAAAAAAAACTCTTTTCACACAATAAAAAATTTTCGCTTCTCGATGACAAGAAGGGTTAGATCTCGGTTAGCTTACCTGAAAGATGCACCTTTTCCTATCCATTTCTAATTTTCCGATATCTCACAGGGCATGGGGAAAAGAGAATACACATATCTAAAAGAGTAACAACCCGGAAATAAATAATACAAAACCAAAATAAAACCAAAATACTATGCAAAAATTTTAAAAATGCGTATTCAAGCTTTATACCTCTAGATCTAACTCTAATGGCCGTATCTTGGGCAAATATAAACCTTTTCAAGTGAAACAAAAAGTGTTACTAAATGAAATGAGTGCTCCAAACGCAATGGAACAGTCCTCTCAACCCAAAATTGTATGGAAATGACATAAAATGGAGATGAGGAAACTCGGTTTCACAATCTCGATCTACAACACAAGCGGGTCTTCAAACAACCTCTGATACCATGTTCGACAACATAGGTATTCCAACAGAGGACAAACACCTTCAGTAACCACTCACATAACCAGATCAAAGATCAACACATTGATGTTTTCACGTGGTAAAACCACTATAGGGAAACATCCATGACCCCAACCAACGCGGGTACTTGGAGCAGTTTATTAATGCAAAAGAAAAAGATTACAGAGAGATTTTACAAGATAATTTCTCACAATCGATCATCAGCAAATGACCCTCCATGCTCTTTAAATAGAGATCATGGACCAATCGGGTTCTAATCCACATATCAATGGCTATTAAGATCGAGGAGAGTATGAACCATCAAAGCACTCTATGTCGGGAACATATCATGACCGTCAGATTTCCTAACTACAAATGCATACTAAAGAAACAAACTAAGAAACACACTTTTATCTAACAACACATTAGACCAAGTAGTTCTTAACTAAATCCTAAGTGTATAAATATCCTAACATGGTCTAGTAAAACCCATAGGAAAGATGAAAAGTTGGAAATGATCATATGTACCTCTAGATAGAGCTGGGAAGAATTTCACATTAATTGTTTCATCTTCTAGATAATCGACGTCCTCCTCTCCAACCCACTCAGGGAATTTATTCCATAAATAAATCAATTATATTAAATGAGTGCAAAGTAGGAGAGGGTATGCAGATAACTTCATCGGGGCTATGGCCTCTCACTAGTAGCAGAGCAAGGTCTGCAATGTTCGGGTGACTCCGTCGAGGCTATGGACGCTCGCTGGCAACAAAGAAGCACCTTAGCGAGGGAATAATTATCACTAAAATGGCCTCGAGCCAGTGAATTCATTACCCAGATCTTTTTAAGAAGGGGCGTGGGTCATGATCAAGAGGAATGAAGGTGGGATAAGGGATAAAATCCATAGACGGACCCAGATTCACGAACCCGGGAAATTGTACACGCATGGATAGGAAATACTCTGATAAAAAAGAATCGAGCTAGTTTATCAACTAGGTTCTGCATGAGCTAAGTCCGAAGGAAGGAACAAATATTCTTCTTCCTCCCAGAGAATCTCCATTTGTTGAGTGCTCAAAACACCCTAAAATATTTTATGAATTTTTTTTCTCTTTTGGATACCACTTGTTTTATTTTGTTTTTCTTTATATGATTGAGTCCGTTGTGGAGGGATCGCTAATTTCATTTCATGTCTCATCAACGATAAGTTGGATTTACTTGAACCTGTAAAAGTGAAACCTTTGTGTCTAAAAAGAACTTGGCATTTTAACTAAGAATCTGTAGCTAAAATTGTGACCCATGCACTTATGTTCAGCGTCAGCAAAATACGAGCAAGTAAAATGACCACATAGTAACAATAATCATCGATCGTTGATGTATCATCGACATCGGTAAAAAACAGAGTAGATTTGCACAAGTTGTTCGCAAAGAAGATTCAATAAATGGCCGATTTCTCATCGACAACGGCGAAATATGAGAGGGATAAACATTGACATGGGCCATGATGAACCTTCGATAGCTGATTACTGATGCATTTGTTCGGGGTCGGTGAATTCTCAAATATTTTAATCATGGAAAATTTTCTCATTGACACATCGCCGAGAATCGATCCCCGATGCATTTTTAGCATTGACAAGTTTCAAGGGGGGTAATAGGGGAACACTTGTTTAAAATTATCGTCGATCGCCGATTCTTGATACTTTTTCAGCATCGACAAGGTAGGACCTGCTTGTTAAAGCACTTATCTAATGAAAATCCCCAATTACGAATAACACTCTTAAGCGAAGATGCCAATCTCAAATGCCACATGTCTTTGCCGTGTAGGAATTTCGTACAACATAGTTTCATCCTAAGTCATCTTAGGTTTCCCCGTGTTCTAGTCACTGATGTAGGAGCATTGCAAGTAGCAAGCACACGCGAAGGTGGAAGACAGCTGGGACAACACCAACGCATTTAAACACATTGTCAAAAGTGTTTTGAAATGTTTTGTTTTAAATTAAATGCGCGGGTATTAAATGAAATAATTAAGTAGAGGTGCACTTGGAGATTGTAAACAGATCTTGAGTGATTCACTCACATCTGTAGTAGGTAGAGGCATTTATGCTAGTTAATATAGGTAGGTAGCTCTAAATTCTTAGATTTGACAGTTTAGAGAGTAGGAGGGAAACGTGATATAGAATAACATTCAACTATTGCAAGAGAGAGCAGAGAGTAGAGAGAGAAGAGAGAGAGCAGAGAGAAGAGAGAGAGCAGAGAGAGTAGAGAGAGAGCAAAGAGCAGAGAGAGCAGAGAGAGAGAAGAGAGGGAGAGAATATCATTAAGATATTGCAAGAGAGAGTAGAGAGCTGTGTTGAAAACACCCATGTACAGAAGTCCTGAATTAATACATGAACCTTTTATTCAAACTTATGGTGTTGTGATATTCTTTTTGTATGCATGTTGAATTCTAATGCTTATAGCTTCTTTACTCTTTCTGTTATGCATTTGTTGTTACGCTATGTATGAATGATTTCTTGTTGAATGTCTGAAATCAAAGAGAGAGAGAGTGAGGGAATGAGTTGCAATTGTTTGTCAACCTGAGTGAGTAAAATTCCTGCAAAGAGTGAAGTGGAATTTGTCCGCAAGGAGTGCATTGACAAGGGTTCAGAGTTTTATCTCTAAAATATCAGGAGGGACAACATTATTCTCATTCTTGCGGAAGTGCAAGTTAAGCATAGGAGCCGTGTAAGGTGTGTGCAGGCCGAGTAGAGTCTCAGAATTTGCAACCTGAGGGAATTGTTGAAAGACTGATGTCGCAGGGAGTGCACAGAGTCGAAGAGGTTCAAATACTAGAGTGTATTTGAAGAAGTGCCGCACGGAGTGCATGCAGGAATCATCCCCAAAAGGGACTTGAGGATTTTTCAAGCAAGCTCAAGAGGGCTAGTGACTTGAAGTGTTGGAAGGAGTAGTAAGGTTGGTTTGTAGGTGGATAGGTTTCATGGAGGAATACCTTGTTCATTTCTTAGGAGTTTCCAAGGAGGAATCGGATGGTCAGAATTCTTCGTGGAGAATTCACGAAGTCCAGAGAGCCGTTAGATCTTGCAGAGGAGTAGGGAAGTTATGGTGAACATATTTTCTGGTTTAAGTCTAGGAGAAATAGAGTCATAGGATCTAAGACAACAAGAGCCATTGGATCACTTGCGTAATCTCATCTCATGGATTCACGAGTTGAAGGGTCGAAACCCTTGCATTTAAGATTCATGAGATCGCAAAAGGTGAAGTCCCGACGGGGAAGAATTTCTATTGCGAGATCCGCATTTATAACAAGTCGAAACTCATCATTTCAGTAGTTTAGAGGATAGGAAGTCAAGACTTTTGTCTCGAAAGTCCCGAAGTCGAGAGTTGCGATAAGTAGTAATGCAGAATTTGGGATCTCGACACTTCAGGTGTCGGTAATACAAAGGAGGTAGGATTTTGGGAGCGAGTCCCGAAAAGCCCGAAAGAGGGACACGTGGCAGAACCAGAAGGTGGGCCTGTTTGATAGATAGGTGGACATGCCTCACTTAGTGAAAAGAGTCAACACCCTGTTGACCTCTCACGTCTCAGGATTTCGCAAGGTAAGGGAACGAGAGTTCAACCCTTCGACTTGCGAAGTGGTGAGTTGCGACAAGCAACTTTTGGATTAGGCCTTGGTCATAGCGCTGTGGTCGCATGGAGAAGGTGGAGCTTGCACCTAGTGTTGTTTTCACAGGGGAGCTTCAAAAGGACCTATGGATCGATAAATTGTGATTCTAGAAGGGAATCGGAAAGAGTCGATTCAGCTCAGGGGAGATAAAGAACGATCCTATGAGTGGACCTTCAGCCCGAGGGTTGAAGATGTCTGCATCAAGTGGTATCAGAGATTGACTCTGTTTGTATACTTCAAATAGGAAAAGCGAGAAAGAATCTCATCCATGCTACTGAGAAGAAGAGACAAACAAACAACCGATCCACTAGAGGAAAGGGAAATGCCAAGAAGAAGGGGTAGGAAGATGCTTGATCCAACCATGGAAAGAGAGATGCATGACCTTAGCACCAGACTTGAGGACATGGAGACAACACAGAGGCGCACAGCCAGGGCTGGAGATGTCAGTGAATCTTAGAGTGAAGATGAACCTAGACATGAAGGAGAAGAAGTTGCATCAGAAGATGCGGCAGATGAACGCCTGATTAGGGCTGTTGCAAGAATGGGTGCTAGAGAAAAAATGGACATTCCAGTATATGAGGGAAACTTGGATGTTGAGGAGCTTCTAGATTGGATTAGGGATCTGGACACATATTTTGACTATGAAGATGTCAAAGAATATAGAAGGGTCAAACATGCTGTCACAAGGCTTAAAGGACATGTAGCATTGTGGTGGGATGAACTACAGGCTGATAGACGCTACAAAGGCAAGAAGAAGATCAAGAGTTGGGATAGAATGGTCACAAGGATGAAGGAAAAATTCATACCCAAGGATTATCAAATTACTTTGTTTCGAAGAATGCAGAATTTGAGATAGAAACTGATGTCAGTGAAGGAGTACACTGAAGAATTCTACAAGTTAAACATCAGAGCAGGTCATCGGGAAAGTGATGATGAAAAAGTTGCTAGATATATGAATGGTCTACGATATGAAACTCAGGATGAGATGAGCATGATGACCATCCGAATGGTGGAAGATGATTATCAGATAGCTCTGAAAGCTAAAGAGAAGTTGAGCCGAAAGAAAGGTCAAAGAGGTCGAGGCAGAAGTCAATCCAGAGGCAAATCAATTACCCAGGATAGGAACTAGAAACCGAAGGAAGACTGGAAGAAACCTCAGACTCAGACTGAGAGAGGTGGAAGTTCACAGAGGGGACAATATGCTGATAACAACACTTTTCCTCGTACTAGAGGTAGAGGAAGAGGAAGAGGTGGAGTGGTGAAATGTTCACATGTAGAAAGAATGGGAACAAGTCTTATGAATGTCCAGACAAAAAGAAAGAGGAAGGAGAAGATCACATTTCTGAAGCACAGAGGTGAAATGTTGAGGCAGAGGATGCTAAAGGCAGAAGATCACTGATGATGGAAAAAGTTCTCTTGAAGCCAGAGAAAGAGATAGAGGGACCGGTGCAGAGGAATAGACTTTTTCAGACTGCTTGCAAAACCAAAGACAGGGTATGCAAGGTCATCGTGGACAGTGGTAGCACAGATAATCTCATTTCTACAGAAATGGTAGAAAAGATGGAGCTAGAGATGATTGAACATCCAAGCCCATATAGAGTTTCATGGTTACAAAAAGGACATTAGGTAAATGCCATTAAAGAATGTTTAGTTGAGTTTAAAATAGGAGGGTATAAAGATGAAATACTCTGTGATGTTATTCCCATGGATGTTTTTCATCTATTACTGGGTAGACCATGGCAATATGACAGGAATGTGATTCATGATGGGAGGAAGAACACATACACCCTAAAGAAAAATGGGAGAACTCACATGCTATTGCCAATTAAGGAAAAGGAAGTAAAACCTGAAGTAAGAAACACTTTACTTCTCATGAGTGGGAAGGAACTTCTTACAGAAATTAAGAAGAAGGAGGAACCACAATTCATTGTGGTCAAAAAGCCTAAAATTGTTTTAACCAGTACAAGGGTAGATGATTTACCAGAAGAGGTTCAGAAACTGCTGGAGGAGCTTGCTGACATAGTAGTGGACGAATTGCCTTGTTTGTTGCCACTGATTAGAAGTGTAATTCATCACATTGACCTCATACCTGGAGCTAGTTTACCTAATAAAGCAACATACATATTAACGCTGCAGGAGAATGAAGAGGTCAAAAGACAAGTCCAGGATTTGATGGACAAGGTTTTGGTCAAAGAAAGCTTGAGTCCATGTGTTGTTCCGACAGTTCTCAGTCCGAAGAAAGACAGAGGCTGGAGGATGTGTACTGACTCGAGAGCAATCAACAAGATAACCATCAGGTACAGATTTCCATTGCCAAGGATGGATGATTTGATGGATTGTTTGAGTGGGGCTAAATTGTTTTCAAAGGTTGATTTGAAGAGTGGTTATCACCAAATTCGTATGAGAGAAGGAGACAAATGGAATATATCATTCAAGATGAATGAAGGGATGTATGAATGGCTTGTCATGCCATTTCACTTAACAAACACACCGAGCACTTTCATGAGATTGATGAACGAAGTCCTGAAGGAGTTCATCGGAAGATTTTCCATTGTGTATCTTGATGACATATTGATTTTGAGCAAGACAAAGGCAGAGCATCTGAAACATTTAGCTACAGTGATGAAGAGGTTACAGCAAGAGAAGCTGCTGATAAACATGAGGAAATCCTCATTCATGAAAACATAGCTCATTTATTTGGGGTTTGTTATTTCTGCAGATAAGTTGAGGATGGATCCAGATAAGGTGGAGGTAATTAAGAATTGGCCATCACCGAAGAATATATTTGAGGTTCGAAGTTTTCACTGATTGGCTAGTTTCTACAGGAAGTTCATCAGGAATTTCAATGGAATTATTGCACCGATGACGGACACAGTGAAGAAGAGACACAATTATTTTCACTGGACAGGAGAGCCTGAGAACAACTTCAATTTGTTGAAAAGGAAAATCACGGAACAACCAATTCTGGTGTTGCCAGATTTCAAAAAGACATTTCAAGTAAAATGTGATGCGAGTGGATTTGCAATAGGGGTAGTCTTGAGCCAAGAAGACAGACCGATAGCATACTTCAGCGAGAAACTAAATGAATCGAAAGTGAAATACTCCATGTATGACAAGGAGTTCTATGCTATTATTCAGGCATTGAAGAAGTGGCGACATTACTTAATCCCTAAGGAGTTTTTTTTGTACAACGATAATCATTCTTTACAATTCGTGACTCAACAGGATAAGTTAAACCAAAAACATGCAAAATGGGTTGAATACATGCAGAACTTTACTTTTTTAATCAAGCATATTTCTGGAACTGCTAACAAAGTTGCTGATGCTTTGAGCAGGAAATGTTTGATATTGCAGGAGTTTAGAGTCAAAACTATGGGTTTTGATAACCTCAAGGAAATGTACACAGATGATCTAGATTTTAAAGAGGCATATGAAGCAACTGAGAATCCAATTCTCAAGGACATAAGCCAATGGGAAGAATACATGATCTAGGAAGGATTACTGTTTAAGGATAATCAACTTTGTATTCCAAAATGATCCATGAGGGAGAATTTACTGAAGGAGAAACATAGTGGAGGATTGGCCGGACATTTTAGTCATGATAAGACGTTCTCAAAGTTAAATGAGTCATATTTTTGGCCAGGGATGAGAGAAGACGTCAAAATATTCATGGACAGATGTAGAATTTGTCAGCATTCAAAAGGAAAGAGGCAGAATGTAGGCTTATATCAACCGTTACCCATACCTGAGAGGATGTGGGATGTAGTAAGTATGGAATTCATATTGGGGTTGCCAAGAACACAAAGAGGGTTTGACTCGATCTTTGTAGTGGTGGACAGATTTTCTAAGATGGCACATTTTATACCATGTTAGAAAACCAATGATGCAACTCACATTGCAAATCTGTTTTTCAAAGAAGTCGTTTGACTTCACGGCTTGCCAAGGAGTATAGTTTCGGATTGAGACACCAAGTTCGTAGGACACTTCTGGAGAACCTTATGGAAAAATCTGGGAACAAACTTATCGTTTAGTTCATCTTATCATCCTCAGATGGATGGAGAGACAGAAGTTGTCAATAGAAGTTTGGGAGACTTGCTGAGAAGTTTGGTGACTGAACATCACAACCAATGGGACAACATTTTTCCACAAGCAGAATTTGCATATAACAACTCACTAAAATAGAACCATAGGGTAGATTTTGTTCCAAATTGTTTATGACATGCAACCAAGAGGAGTTTCTGAATTGAGAGATTCATAACAGATTGTGACTAGAAGTGCTAGTGCAAAAGATTTCGCAGAGGCGACGAAGGAACTTCACAGCCGGGTGAAGGAGCGACTGCAAAACTCAAGCCAAGAGTATAAGCGAAGAGCAGATCAACACAGGAGAGAACTTTAGTTCAAAGTTGGTGATTTGATTCTTGCACACTTGAGAAAGGAAAGGTTCCCAAGGGGGACATATAAGAAACTGAAAATGAAGAAAATTGGACCGTGCAGGATCTTAAGGAAATTTGGGACAAATTCATAGGAAATTGAATTACCTAATGGGGTCAGAATTTCTCCGATATTCAACATCTCAGATTTGTACCCTTATAAAGATGAGGAAGAAGGAGCAGGTAATGAACAACCAGAGGTTCAATGGACAAAACAGATGTCAGTTGCAGAGAAACCACAAATGGAAAACATACTGGACAAAAGAGTTAGTAAAAGGACCAGGCGAAAGGAATATTTTGAATACTTGGTCAAGTGGAAGGGACATCCAGCTGAAGATGCCAGCTGGGAAAATGAAGCCGAAATTCAGAAGCATGGACAGACTGTGCGAGATTTCATGGACAAGAGCCCATGAAAATTTTCAAGTGAGGGAGTATGATGCAGGAGCATCGCAAGTAGCAAGCACGCGCAGAGGCGGAAGATAGCTGGGACAGTGCCAGCGCATTTCAACACGTTGTCAAAAGTGTTTTGAAATGTTTTGTTTTAAATTAAATGTCCAGGTATTAAATGAAATAATTAAGTAGAGGCGCACTTGGAGATTGTAAACATATCTTGAGAGATTCACTCACATCTGTGGTAGGTAGAGGCATTTATGCTAGTTAATATAGGTAGGTAACTTTAAATTCTTAGATTTGATAGTTTAGAGAGTAGGAGGGAAACGGGATATAGACACCCTCATTGTATGAGTATTATTATTGGGAGATAATAACATTCAACTATTGCAAGAGAGAGCAGAGAGCTGTGTTGAAAACACCCATGTACATAAGTCTTGAATTAATACATGAACCTTTGATTCAGACTTATGGTGTTGTGATATTCTCTGTGTATGCATATTGAATGATAATGCTTATAGCTACTTTAATCTTTATGTTATGCATTTTTTGTTACACTATGTATGAATGATTTCTTGTTGAATGTTTGAAATCAGAGAGAGAGAGAGTGAGGGAATGAGTTGCAATTGTTTCTCAACCTGAGTGAGTAAAATTCCTGCAAAGAGTGCAGTGGAGTTTTTCCACAAGGAGTGCGTTGACAAGGGTTCAGAGTTTTATCTCTGTAAGCTCAGGAGGGACAACATTGTTCTCATTCTCGCTGAAGTAAAAGTTAATCACAGGAGCCGTGTAAGGTGTGCGCAGGCCGAGTAGAGTCTTAGAATTTGCAACCTGAGGGAATTGTTGAAAGACTGCTGTCGTAGGGAGTGCACAGAGTCGAAGAGGTTCAAATACTAGAGTGTATTTGAAGAAGTGCCATAAGGAGTGCATGCAGGAATCATCCCCAAAAGGGAATTGAGGATTTTTCAAGCAAGCTCAAAAGGGTTAGTGCCTTGAAGTGTTGGAAGAAGGTGTAGTAAGGTTGGTTTGCAGGTGGACAAGTTTCGTGGAGGAATACCTTGTTCATTTCGTAGGAGTTTCCAAGGAGGAATCAGACGGTCAGAATTCTCTGCAGAGAATTCGCGAAGTCCAGAGAGTTGTCAGATCTTGCAGAGGAGTAGGGAAGTTATGGCGAACATATTTTCTAGTTTAAGTCCAGGAGAAATAGAGCCGTAGGATCTGAGACAACAAGAGCCGTTGTATCACTTTCATAATCTCATCTCGTGGATTCACGAGTTGAAGGGTCAAAACCCTTGCATTTAAGATTCACGAGATTGTGAAAGGCGAAGTCCCGACAGGGAAGAATTTTCGTTGCGGGATCCACATTTATAACAAGTCGAAACTCAACATTTCGGCAAGTCAGAGGATAGGAAGTTGAGACTTTTTTCTTGAAAGTCCCGAAGTCGCGAGTTGCATTAAGGAGCAACGCGGATTTCGAGATCTCGGCACTTTGCGTGTCGGGAATACAAAGGAGGCAACGTTTTGGGAGCAAGGTCCTGAAAATCTCGAAATAGGAACACATGGCAGAACCATAAGGTGGGTCCATGTGATAGATAGGTAGACATGCGTCACCTAGTGAAAAGAGTCAACACTCCGTTGACCTCTCGCGTCTCGGGGGTTCGCAAGGTAAGGGAATGAGAGTTCCACCCTTCGACTTGTGAAGTGGCGAGTTGCGACAAGTGCCTTCTAGATTAGGCCTTGGTCATAGCGCTGTTGCCACACGGAGAAGGTGGAGCTTGCACCTAGTGCTGTTCTCACAGGGGAGCTTCCAAAATGACCCATGGATCGATAAATTGTGATTCCAGCAGGGAATTAGAAAGAGTCGATTCGGCTCAAGGGAGATAAAGACCGATCCTGTGAGTGGACCTTCGGCCCAAGGGTTGAAGACATCTGCGTCAGTCACACTTCCATATTAACATTTCCACATCAACGCCTATGACAGGATGGATCGACGTCTAATTTTTTTCTAAGAGATATCAATGAACATTGTCTAAAGAAAAGTGTCGACTCCTGATCCAAACGTTAAATTAGCAGAATGATGGGATGTTTTCAACACAAAATAAGATCGGATTCTACCATTTAATAGGCCAATTAATGTTTCACTCTGCATATGTTTCTACCTTGTGCACTGATCGAACAACGATAATTTGAAACCGTCGATGAACCACATTATAGCCCATGCCTGTGCCGCCAATCTATGACTGCATTTAATCTCGAGCATGATGTGGATTTGGCGACAGATTTTGTAAAACCACACTTACACCCCGAATTGAAGAACTGATGTGACAAGGTAAGTATTCCTTCCATTTAAAATCACTAGGACAACTTCGAACACCTACGGTCTACACACAAGTTTCTCATTTCCAGAGTAGTTGAAGAAGCAAAGAGAGAATCTCAAGAGTTGCGCTTGATTCTTAGAATTTCAAAACTAGGTTAAGCTAGTGCGAAGAAGAGGTATGTATTAATTTATCATTTCGGTGGTCGCATTTTTATGTATCAACATTATATTTGCAACACAGTATCTAACGCTGTTCTCTTTGCAGGAAAAAAATACTTCAAGGAAGCCAGCGACCAGATGCTCGCCAAGGGCACCAAAATTGAAGGAAGCAGAGATTGGTGAAGGATCTTCTCCCGACGCTATGAGGCAGTTGGAATTTTCTCCCAGAGTGGAACCAGTCATCAAAACATCGAATAAGAAGGCAGTTTCTCAGTGCACTTCTTTTGGCGATACAAAATCAACCATTGGATCAAAGATAATGCTCCCACAATGGGGAGATTTGTTCAACAAAAATAACTGGGAAGATTTCCCAGATTTTATCCCTCAGAGTGGCCTGGATGTAAGGGTGCTCGACGACCAGGTTTTTCTGAATATCCAATGGTCATGCTTGCATATGGTATCCTACCGAACTCCATTATTTCCCTTCATTGAGACTTTGGGTTGGATAATCGATCATACAAACTCGCAGAAGTGCCTAGTCAATGATGAGAATGGTGGATGTGTCAGATTTTTTCTCCCGATAGAGGTCCAAAAATATTACAAGATCAGGGAACTCGGAGGATTGGTTGAACAAAAAATTCATGGTGAATTTATATGAATTACATGACACTAGCCGATTAATGTCCTCCTGGTGGAAGGAAGACAAGAAATTTACAAACTAGAGCAACGGCTGGTACGAGACAAAAAATCTAAGGGAGCCATATATCTACTTAATGGCTCTAATTTGCCGATTATATAGGGAAAAATATTGCGCTAAGTTCTCAGAGGCATGGATGCCCCTGGCATACACTATGGCTATTTCTAGGAGTAGCTTCAACTAGGGAGCAATCATCTCCAAGCAATTGAGCACCAATATATTGCAGGCTCAAAAACCAAAAGAGGGAGAAGCGCCTGGTTTTCACATGGCTTCATATTTGCTAGACGTGATCTGCGCAAGGAATGTCTTCGCCAGCATAAGTCTGAGGTGGCACGTCGCAGAGATACCAATACATGTCTACTTCAACATACTGTGGGAAAATAGGTACAAGAAATCTTATGCTCTCATTTGTGATGAATTCATAGCTCGAGTTTATTTCATTATTTTCAAAAACGAATGCCCAAGACTATCTATAGCATCCAAGAAAATGATTTCAAAAGTAGGCCACTGGTAGCTAGATGAAAAAACGACTTACCTAGATGAAATTATGACTTATATCAGGGTGTTCGGGGCCACCGACGCACCACATTTACTCCCCACTCACGTTCCAGACCGACTCGTCGTAGGATAAATCTATTACCAGACCATCTTGTAGGGCTATAACGCCACTTTGTTTAAGGACAATAAATGAGCGTTCATACCCTATGGTTTCCATGTAGGGTTTTTCATAGTGAAGCACATTGTGCAATATAAACAAGAGGGTTTAAGCCAGCTAGAATATAGATTCCCAACATGAATATTCCACAAACATGACATTAATGGCCTAGTTCTCTAACATGCATCACAAGTCTCTTCCTACTGACCATACACACATGATAAGTTTGACGAATATAGTTTTACAGAATGTGCTCAGGACTGGGAGCAGGTACTATAGAGAAAATCTAGCCCAAACATGACTAGGTTCAAATATATGATTATGGATGAGCAAGTCAAAATGATATAATAGATGGCTCAAGAAGCTCTCAAGGTTAGAGAAGAAATCAAAGCAACATAAGCTACATATGCACAAAGGAGTGGGATGTTGTTACTAGAAGAATCCCAAAGAGTCATCCAACAACTAGAAAATGATCCTCAACTATTAGAAACTATGAGGATCACCCTAGCCAACCCAATCATAGTCAGGGAGGAGCTAAATGGCTTAGAGTCAACCCAACTGGAGGAAACCAATGGTTTGGAAAATCCCAAAGTTCCATCACCACAGGCCATATCGTCGGTGACCATTCCAAACCAATATCAAATTCCAAGAACACCATGTGAAACAGGTGTGCCTAATACCCTTTTTTTATCTAATAAATATCTATGATGATGAAGAGAGTTAAGAGGTCTCGCTTATAACTTTGATACAAATTATAGAGGAGAAAGAACTAGGGGGAACATCTACTCCAAGTTTGGATGCATCAATTCCGAACCCTTTGTAGGGAGACCATGAGGCCAAAAGTATCTTAGACACTGAACTTCTCGACCTATCGGGGACCCCAAAAGACATCTCCAGGGATTAGCTAGGTTCATGTGGACAAAAAGAGGAATTGCATCTGTCGAAGATCGATACCTCGATAGCTAATCACCAAGTAAGTATTGAGTCTATCACTATCTCTTCAATTTTGGCCGATACCTCACCAGTCGATGAACACCAAACAAAGGTCGAGCCATTGGAACATATGGACGTTTCCCTCAAAAACGAAGTACAATAACTGGTCCTAGAGAAAATACATATGGCAGGAAGCTTGGGAAACACTCTGACTCGGGGAGAACAAAAAATCCCTGAGCCCGTTGATGAGGTCGTCGATATACAAGTGATCGCTTACGAATGGAAGAGGAAATCCATCATGAGGAGGACCACCAAGAAAAGAAGACTCATGTTAGATAACTCGATTCTCATCACCACGGAAGAGAAGCTGCTCAACAGAGAAAATGTGAAGACATATGAGCTCATCGACGCAAGGATGGCTATCATTGATGACATGCTATATCGAGCAAAGCGATATGAAAAGGAATTGGTCACCGCACAGAAGGAGCTAGACCATCTGTGACATCTGGAAAAATATTACCAAGACTCAACGCAGACCACATTTTTTCTGAAGAGCGAGTTCAGAGATGCATATGCAAAGTTCACAAGTGAAAGACATCTCTTCACTGCATGTGTAGCCGATTATCAAGAAGATACCCTTATGGCACTAGAAACCTATAAGGACATGGAGAGATGGATTGAAAAGGAATACCAAGTTGTAGAATGAATCGATTACATCAGCGTTGTGAAGAAGGCCTGAGACGTGGAGGAGCATGAAATTCGAGTGATGATGGATAGTAGAGTCTCTCAAATCAGGAAAGTAGCCGAACTAGGTAAGTATGGCCTAGGAAACTCAATGAGAGATAAAAAAGAGGCTGGCCGAGTTCGAAATAAACTGGGAAAATATCAATCGGGAGATGAAAGACATTGGCCTCCCAGAGTTCGGCTTACCCGAAGACTTTGTCGACTTGCATGACATAGTCAAATGACATGCATAATAGGACTTAGCATGGGGAGTGGAGATCGTGCAGGTGGAAAGCATGACACCGGGTCAAATACAAAAGTTTATGGAACATCCGATCAAGGCTCATGCAATTCTGCAGCATTTAAGTGCCAAAGTCATCAAATGTAGAGAACAAGAAATAGAAGTGAAGGAAACCCTTTTAGCCTCGATGGACCAACAAAGATTCCTATATGCTAACACATGTGAGGATCTCTTCATCAAGTGGTCATAATACGAGAAGATTCATCCACTCTAGTAGAACCACGAGATGATTTCCATAGAAAAAAGATATCAAGCGCCATATGGCAATATTTTGTTTTACTTAATACAAACTTGTAGCAACTATTTTTAGTTAGTGATTCTTTATAAATAGGGGGATTGAAATTTTAGAAGAGGTTAAGGGTTTTGTGGAAAATACCCTCTTTTTTGAGAATTGTAAAGAATTATTTTTGAGCAACTTTAATTAAGAGGTTCTTTTTAGAACCAGAGACAAAACGTTTTTTTTCATCAAAGGTGTTATGTGATTGGATTGAGGAGGAACTACTTCCAACTTTTATTTCAGCAGTTGATGCTGTAATGAGTAAGAGTTTCTGAATCTATTGATACACTATATTTTTCAATATTTTAACTATTCTTTTGTTCTTAATGATGAAAAACAAATCGTTGTGTTAATGTGTGATTGATGGTAGAGCTACAAAAACTATTTTTCTTTCACTCATCTTATTGCATGCGTATTTTATTTCAATAATCATATCTCATCCACTGTTGAAATACAAACAAGTTAATGTATTATTACTAGACTTGTAATAGGTGTGCATATCGTTGTTTTCATGCGAGAGAATGAGGGTTATCCCAGGCTCAGCCTACTTCAGTAGTTAAGAATCCCCTCTATCAGTTGGTTTATACCATCACACCTTACTTTATCAGACTCATGTAATAAAAGAAAAGAAAAAAGAGAACATTTAATCTGAAGGAGGGACTTTCATGGAAATATATACTGTCAGTCACTAAGTAAATCCCATAGATAAATTGGCTAGGTTGAAAAATATGGAGAACCATTCCACCCTTCAATCACTGCATAGTCTAATTGGGACTCTAAGGTGGGTTTGGTTCCTACTATTGAGTTAAGGGAATCTCGGACCCGTCAACAAATCCTTCATTTGTGATTTTTCTCTCCCCATCTCATAAATATGTCTTACTACTTCAATTTCTTGATGAATCTCATGTATCTTCTTAAACTACCATTTTTCAATTATTGCATCCCACTTCAAACTGAATTTTCTCTCTCTTGATATTATGCCTTCTCCATCATACCTTCTGCCTTCAACTTGTTGAAATTATTCTTATACTGAGAGGGGTGGTGAGTTAGTATAAGATACCTTTTACTTTATTTAACCATTCATCAATCATTCATTAGATGAGAAATAATAATCACATATAAACTCAAATCATAATGCAGAGAGTTTAAAATGGAAACCCAATCTGGAGAAAACCATAACATTATCTTTATAAATGTCTGTAGGAACCAACCTACTAGAGACACCAATCTCCTCAACTAATGGAAAACTCAGCAACACCTGTAGGCACCGACCTACTATAACAATATTTGCAAGAACCAACCTTCTAGAGACACCAATCCCCTCAACTGAGAACCAACTCAACAAGATATGTGTAGACACCAATCTAATATCTTCATACACAAAGTACTTCTGAATTCCCCTACATGCTTCATTCCACATACAAACCTTCAAACCCTAGTCACATGTATCCTTCATTCCCTAACAAGCCTCATAACATCATTCCCAGAATATAATACCCAAAAAAAACATCACAACCTCATAATAACACACATTGTAGCATCACAACCTCAAAATAGCGCACATGGTAACATCACAGACCTTCATTCCTTCATAGCGCACCTTAAGGAGAAGAAATACCCCAAGAAAATCCCTTAGAATTCTCTAGCAAACCTTTAGATCCCAAATATACACCTCAATACCTGTAGCGCACCTAAGATCAATTTTTTGCACCTCAGACATGATCTCTTTCTTGGTTTCACTACAAATGCACACATATGTCTCGTATTTATAGTAACTCTTTGCCCACTTTCAGGGCTGACTTGTAAAGACTATTTGAACCGACCTCAATTGTCTGGTTGGGTTTTCGAACTAAAAAATTAATATCTCCTCATTCCCAGGGAGTTAGAGGGAATGCCATATACCATTGGAAAGGTATCAAAATAAGATTTCAAAAAACATAAATTATTCTCCCATTTGAGATAGGTATGTAGGGTAAAACTTCATTCAAATATAGGGTATCCAAAATAACCATCGAAAATACAAAAATAATATTTTCAACAATCTCCATCTTGCAATATTTATCTTAGACATATGTAGGATTTTAATATTTATCTTTGACATTTGTAGGCTCTCCCTGTCTTTGAAATCAATGAAAAAAAATGTTTCCAACACAACTACTCATTCCAACCAATTTCATCCCAGGTCATCCTCGAGTGCAAGTGTTTACATTGCCATGAATGGCGATACAAAATGAATATAGTCTTCCTCTATGAAAAAAATATTCACTCAAGTCATGATTTCCTTTACCAACTATTATTCTGATCATAAATATTAGCAGAACTCAACTACAAGTTCAAAAATATAACACTTTATTTTTATTTTAACCTAAAATTTGATGGCTCTGGTGACTTCATGATCAAATCTATGCAAAGTAACCAGGTTCTAAATGTTCCGTTAGATCTCCCTCCTCTTTTTCTAGGAAATTCATGGATGCTCCCTCAATCTACTAAACCATTTGAATATAAACACTAGATATTCAACCGAAAAAAAATGAATTGTATTGTGGTCATTATGCAACAAAGTAGATTTATGACTGGTAGCATACTAGCTTACAAAACGATTAACCTGTATAAACCATTAGTCTTCCAGATATCCCTAGTTCAATGTAACAACTATACTATTAAAATGCCACACACATCATGATAGGGTCCCAACAGTGGAGCCATTTTTTGGCTCAATTTGATACTTAGGTCTACATCCATTTCCAACAAGGGGTTCAATGTAGTCTAGGCGATGACATTTTCAATCTCCATAAAGGGGAAGGTTTCACCCAAGGTGGCTTATTGAGAAATAAAGGGTTGTATGTGGCTCAAACAATGTGACTAACACCATCATTTCCCATTCCAATTGTTAATGCTTTGTAAATTCCCAGAGGTTGTTAGTGAAGATGAAATCTACCAGAGGTAACTTTATCCAACCACTTCGAAACTGGAATCTATCCCTACTAGCTTTAGAGAGGGATCTCTCTGTATGATTTAGATATGTTTCAGATTTAAGATATTAGGCTAGTTGAATAAAATATGTTTGTTTTGTTTGTTGTCGTTTTCATTAAGTTGGCTGAGAGAGCTTTACACATCCATTGGGCTATGGGGTCTATATTATGAGATAAGAATCTAAACTAGAAAATGAAAAAGCCTTTTCACAGGGTGAGATAATGCATTCATTGGATTCTTTAGTAGTAAAAATGAGGAATATTAGAAAAGACAAGAAAATCAATTAAAGTGAAGAAGCAGTTAAGAATTTCTTTACTGTAAAATCAGAAGATGAACACTAAAATCTTTCAAAGTCAGAAATAGGGTATACAAAGATAAATCCTGCAACGTTCGTTACTTTCAAAGATTAGATTTAGAAAATAATGTGGAAACTAAGTGAGAAGAACATTTAACTTAGAAAGGAAAACATCACCAATGACTACATGCAAGAATCCTGTGAAACGTCTCTTTGTATTAATGGAATATCTCTTGATAAAAAATATTACAGTCTGGTAGCTCGCAGGGCATAAAGATCAACCCCCAATACTTTGAAGTGTGAAGTATTTATAACCAAAATTACAAACGATCTTGTCATTAAAGATTAGGACGTGGTAAATCTATTTTTATCTAACTAACTTAAGAAACTACAAAAATCTAGGAAACTGTTTGATGATGTGTCGAAACTTCATGCTGTTTTCTGGGTGAACCGTTGGTGAGGCTTCTGCACGACCTCGTCTGAATGGATAGCTGAGTGGGATTGGACAACTCATCGACTAATCGATCAGATTGCAAAGATCTTCCCATCGAAGGTGACTGGGAATGACGATTTTGAGGAATCTTCGGTAAACTTCATCCATCTCTGTGTACTTCATAAAAGTTGGCTTGATGATGAAGATGTACCGGATCTCGTGCTGTATGCTGATGTCCAACTGTAGAGCATATAGGAATGCCTTGCTAGTGATATTTCCTTGGATACCTGAGAATTTTGAGCTATATTTAGCCACAGTGGCTAATTTCTTTTTGTAATCAGGCAATGTCATCAATTTGTCATTTATCACTCTCAAACCAGGAAGACCCTTCTTCTGTAGAGGTTTGATCTTGCTGAATTTTTTTTTCACTCCTATGTCCATAGCCTGAACCTTTTCCTCTAGTTGTAGCATCAATCCTCTCTTGGTCAGGACCCTCTTGACCTCAAGGATGGTTTCTATTCTATCTTCAATTTTCAGATCTTCCAGCTCTTCTCTGGTTTTGGAATTTAGGAATTTGATGATCTCAGTAGCTTCTGCAGGCATCTCTCCCAGTTCTGCTCTTATATTCTTGATAGCCTACTTACTTCTTTGCACCAACTCGTTTTTCTCAAAAATAATTTGTATCATAAGCCATATTTCATTGATGGACTTAGTGATGTCTGTCCAGACGCTTTCTTTGACCTCAACCAGAGTTTTTCTTGCCATTGTTTGCTTATGAAGTTGTTGTAATTCTTGTTTGAGCTGGCCCGACATTTGTTTTTCTTGGAGTAGCTGGTTTGGTAGGAAGATTTGAGTTCCTGGAGGTTATCAATCTCCTTTTTGATTATGCTAATCTCTGTCTCTTGCAGATTCATCTCCTCCATGGATTTAGACAATTCAATAGTCTTCTCCAGAGCTGTTAGTGGAGTTTCCAATGGAATTTCTACTACGGACGTTCTGCTCACTCTTGCGAGTGGAACTGTGCTCATTGGAATGACTTCCATGGGCTTTGACTTCTCTCTCTCTTTCACTAGTTTCTCCAATTCTGCTTCCATTTTCTTCAATTGTGCATTCTGCTCCATGATCAACTTAAGCATCTCATCTTTTTCTCGCTCCGTCTCCACTATTTCCTTTGCATGTGAGTCTACTGTTGGTGGCAGCTTCTGGTAGAGATCTGTGATGATTTTGAGGTTTAAAGGTGAGGCATATTCGGCTCTAGGTATTTGCATCATTTGGTCAATGGTTTCTAGTGTGATGAGGAAAATAATTTCTCCGGACGAAGACATAATGGCTCTTTTTTCAGGGATATAATGGGCTTGGCATTTGAGGGAGAATTCTGGGAAGTGGTGAATCTGGGGGAAGAGATACAGGGGTAGGTTTGACTCCTAGAGCCCAATTTCATTGCTCTGGTCTAAGAAAACCTCTTTAAGCCATGATTGTAGGTCCGCGAAGTCAAAATCACATCTGGTGTCTGCGATTAAATAGTCTTTGTCAGCCAGAGGGATCCTATCAAGGTCAATAGGAGGTGGGAGGAAAGGATTTTCCTTGCCCTCAGTTTTCTTTGATTTTGGTGCCATCACTGTAACAATACCTGCAAATAAAACAAAGAAGGTTAGCGGGGATGTCTGTGGCTTTCGGTAATTGAACGTAATGGAGGTGAAATGGGGAAATATTTCTCTGGTGCAATGGGAAAGGTATTTTTCTGGTGAGACGACATAGTAAGTGAATGGAAGAAAGAAGGGAAACAGTGGTTTTGAATGAACGGATATCCATTGGGCGTGGGGGATAGGTCAGCAGGCTAATGGATAAGTTAGCCAGTAATAAATTGCCAGTGGATCATTTGGAGTGTGAGATGGAAGGTAATAATGAATGATGAACATGTTTGGGTGATGTGGTGGGTGTTGATTGGGGGAAAAAGGCCACGGTGAAGGGACTAGGCATGGGTGAAAAAGGGAAAAGACTGACATAGTTATGGGACATGACTCTTTTGGAAAAGGTGGATAATGACATCATGAGGTGATGAGGTATGTCAAACAGTAATAAGCGGTGAGATTTAGAACCAATGGATTCATGCCACGTATAGATAGGGGGCTTGCCAAAGAA
>SNQJ01S0008961.1:60940-98847 GCA_010110895.2 Picea sitchensis | reverse complement strand
ATAAACAACTGATTCACCCCCCCTCTCAGTTGTTTTAGTATTTCCAACAGTTAACTTTTCATATCCAACATAATTATAAAATGAAGAAAAAAAAACATAATTGACAATTATACATACCTATATGGTCTTCAGCTAGATATGGTCTTCGGCTAGATGGGTACATATACCTTCTCCTAAGTCCTCAAGGAGATAAAGCTTGGAGTTGCTCCAACACCCAAGTTGAGAAAGTGGATGCCATGGGCATGTGAATGTACCAAGGGGCTTTCCCAAGTATGAAAAAACCAAGAATATTGGGGCAGGTCAGCATGAGGAGCACACCAAGGTTGGGTGTGTTGGTCCCAAGGGGCACGATTGACAAGTACATGGGTTCGTTTGGGCGATTTGGTCTGCAAAGGGGAACGACAATTATTTTGGACACATGGGTTTGCGAAGGGGTGTGACACCCCCAAATGATGAGATGGTTCATGATGATGACCTTTAGATTCCCTATAAGAGAAAAAGGGCACAAAAACTAAGGAAAAAACGTTTTGGAAAGACAAGGAGAGAAAGAGAGATCTCTGATTCTAACGCAATTGAATAGGGTGAGCTCCCTCAAGGAGCCAAATCACTCCACTTGGGAGGAGTTGTGCTACCTTGAGGTGGATTTGTTGGACATAGATGGGTGAGTTTCTCTTGGGACGATTTAGGCTAAGTTTGGAAAAACAGGTCTATTGGAGGTATGTGTGAGGTAGAACCAAAATTGGTGAAGTTTTGGGAAATGAAGAAGTATGTAGAAACGAAGAGACACAAAGTTTACGGTTGGGGGAACGTCTAAGGTGCATCGTAGGTCAATCTGGAGACGGTTGTGACAAAGAGTCTTGGTGATGATCTATTTATGAGTGTCTTGGTGAGGTGAGGCGAGTCGTTTGACTTCGCCCTAACGTAAACCAAGTCGGTAGTGCTCATGTTGCAAACGTTTCACAATAATAAAGACTTAGTCGAGTGTTAGGAATGGTTCATGTCGACTGCACTATATTTATGTTTTTATTTCATTTGTTCCACAGTTCTCTTCATTTCTCATGGATGTATGATTAAATATGAATAAGTGTTAAAGAAGTTAATGATTTTCTAAGTATATAAGAGTTGCACTAGAGTAGGAGTGTGATTCACTGGTAGCCTAAAATGGAGAATGGGTAAGCTCTAGGTGAAGAGGCGTAGTTCAAACAAAGTGTCCTTGGTGTTTCCAAGCATCCAAGTGGTAAATGTCGTAGTGTCGCACGCCCTCAAGAGGTGTATGATCGTAAGGCACACTATGGGGATGTGACAGATGGTATCAGAGAAATTTGGTGCTCTTCACCACTCTTCCAGTCAAAACAATTGTGGTGGGGTGCACTTGTTGAGATGGTAGTTTTTTGTGAAGGTAGTTCAGTGGGAACACTCACGGACTTAGTGAATGGTTTGGTGTAGCGAACTTGTTCATTGCAAACTTTTCATCAAAATTACGAAAAAGGTTCGGTTGACGATTGGATGGGAAGGTTAATCTGGGTGCACACCTTGTGCAGACCAAGAGAAGAGTTTGTGGTGAAATGAAGAACTTGGATAGGGTGGGTGATCGAGGAACTCGTCGCAGAACTTGTCACAAAGTTGATTGTAGAGGAATACTTGGTTGGTTTGATTCATGACGAAAGTCAGTGCTAGACCTATTCTGAACACATTGGAGAGACCAAGCATAGAGTTCGTTGGTGAACAAAGCACTTGGGAAAGGAGGTTGAATGCATGATTTTTGCACGACTTTTCATAGATCTAACCACATAATTGATCATAGAAGTGAAACAAAGAGGGTGATCAAAGAAGTGATTGCAAAGGGGAGAAGTTATAGGTTGGAGCGAGGTGAAGCACTCGGGTGTACTGGAAAACTTGGGGCGACCCAAAGCATCTCTACAGCAGGGGATAGGTTGGGCATGTTTCCATCATGATGTCTTTGTGCCATGCATCCCCAAGAACAACAGTTGAGTTGAGTTGGGTTGTTGGTGGGTTGACCACAATCTTAAGATGAAATAACTCTTTGAAAAATTACAATATTCAGTTAGCAACAATATGACTTGATAGTCTGGTAGTGGATGCATGGTTCCTTGAAGTGAAAGCAGTCAAGGTACAAATATGGTAGGAATTGGAGATGAGTTTGATAAGTTGCATGCGAAATTTGGGACTTCAACATATTTATGAAGTGGAAAAATGGACTCAACCTTGTATCACAATGAAGGTCTTACATGTTTATGGAGTTTTGGATGGTGATTGAGGGTAGTTCATGTGAAGAGTCGGTTGCTTGGGAGTGGAGTTACAAGATATCAGAATTAGAACATGGTTGCAACAAACGATGCCATTGGAAAGGTATGGTTGGTTTTGAGTTCTTTATTTTCCTAAGTTTTGCAGTGATTTATTTGAAGGGAAGTTATATGAATTGGTGGTTCAAGTGCATTCCATTTCTGCGGTGAAAACCAAAAGACTTGAGGGTGACTCAAGTGGTGCATATTCAAATTATTCTTGTAGCAGTTTAGGACACCTTGGTTGGGAGAGTGTGTGAAGAACTTAGGAAAATATTCTTGGACAAGTCATGTGGTGTAATTAGGTAGATTTGGATGCAGTCATGGAGGTGGCTTAGAGAAGATGCCTAAATCTTTGATGAGGTGTGTTAGATAGGTCGTTGTGGTGAAGTGAGGAGTGAAGTATGTACGTGTCTAGTTTGAGAGGATGGATGAGGCACCCTGGTTCTTGGTGCCTTAGACATATTTGTTGATTCATGTGATGAATTGATAGTCCCGATGAAAGTTCCAAAGTTTGGACATTTGCAAGAGGTGCTAGGCAATTCGTTCTAGGAGATGAATGGAGTCAACAAAGGAGTCTACCAAGAATTGTTGGCAATCAACCTGAATGGGAATGCAGACCAAGTAACTTGGGTGGTTTTTTCTCTCCTTTGGTATGGGACATTGGATGAGTTAAAGTGTTCCTTCATGACTTGCAGATGATTGTGCGATGAATGAGAGACTCAGGAGGGTAGTTGGTTGGGGTTGGCAGAAGTATTGGTTCGAACATGCCTAAGGCATGGAAGTTCTTTGACATGACTCATTATACTTGGATCACTTTGGATAGCTCATTGGGATGTTTTAGGAGTGTAGGCATGTTGTCCACACTCATCATAGATGTTGAGTTAAATTGAGGTGACTTGATGAAAGGAGGTGAGTTGAGGACTTGCCTTCATTTGGACGAGGATTGTGTGGATATGAAGATTATATCATGAAGAGGGTACTTGTACATGGGAATTTTTCTTACTTTGGGGAAACATGGTTGAGGATGAATCCTAACCATTGCAAGGAATAGAAACATAAATGCAACAACATGGATGGGTAATGAAGTAGTGAGGAAAAGGTATTCTGGACTTGCATTTTTTGGTGCAGACAAGACATTTCATATCCGAAGACATAGATGAAGACAAGGAGAATTGATCTGAAAATAGGGGGCTGAATTTTTATGCTATGCAAGCACCCTCTACTCCATTAAAATAAACTTCAAGACCTTGCTCAATGTCTTAGTTGTGCAAGAATTTTTATGTGCAAAGTTTATGTTTCTTTTAAATGTTTATGTGTGAGGTATTTGTAAGGTTAAATATGTGGTTTAAATAAATACACAACAAACATAACTTGTAGAAAATAAACCAACAAACTCACAACAAAGACAAGATGATAAAGGAGTTCACCCCCAACTAGGCTACATCTCCTTGAGCCTCCATCAATGGACTAGAATCTCTGGGATTAGTTTGTCAAAGATTATTTTACAAGCTACTACTCAACTCCAATGGATTTACTGACTGTACCATTGGGTTCAAAATACATAAAAAACCCAAAAATTACTAATAGAACTATGAAAACGAACCATGGTTCATCTCGGCATGACCTCTTCTACATGTGGCCTTGAGCTTCCATGAGATTCCTTGTGGAAAAAACACCTGTAAAAGTCCTCAAAAACCTCTGAAACCTATCCCAATCTATTCAGAGCATAACAATTAGCCAAAAATGACTATTCAGTCACAGAACACAGACTTGGGCTCATATGAGAATGACCTCCATCAATGGTGGCCCTAAGCTCCCTGGAGCTCCTGAAACTTCAAGGTAGAAACAATTGCAAAATAAGTCTCAAAATGGATTTGAAAACTATGCCAATGGATTAAGAACATCCAAAAACCCCTATCTGGGCTTTTTCGACACCTCATTTGGCCAAAACATGAAAAAGTTAGGCCTCCTGCCATTTTCCTCCTTCAAGCTTACTGTCTCTGGTTCGCCAAAATGAACTCCTGTGTGAGTAACCTGGCTTATGAGAGTTTCCCATGCCTAAATCTAGCACATGTGTCATTCCCGTGATTGGTGCGAAAATTTCGCACCGTTAGCGGATCTTGGGCCCCCAAAGACGGAGGCATTGGGCACATGGGGCCATGTGGCCAAGTCTTAACGCGCAAAAGGGGCTCCAATTCCAAATGGCATGAGAACCTGACAAGTGGTAGACATATGCAAAGGGAGAATGCATGACTGTTGGGTGTGCGCCTTGGTTTTGAGTTGTGGTCACATAGGGAATGCACCGTGATCGAGGGCTGGGGCTAACCCCCAGCCCGGACCCCACGCCCATTAGAAAATAATGCACATGTAAATACAATGTAATCCATTGTATCGTAAGGACTACCATAAGGGTGCACCAGTTGGGTGGCCTCTTCTAAAGCTTTGCATTATGGGGGAGGTCCAGGGTTCGATCCCCACGAACTCCTTAATCTTTTGACTTACCATAACCATGGTGTTAATTTAAATAAAATTTAAAACATATAGTGGTAAGAAACAATATCTTGTCGCATTGGCAGGGAAGCCTTTGCTAAGACTTTATATATGGTGGGAGCTCCAGGGTTCGACCCCCATGGACTCCATAAAATTTTATACACCAAAACAATAACAGGGTGCCACATGGCACTTTCCAATTTGCCAATAAAGTGCCACGTGTCATCACGTCATTCACCCAAGCATATATCAAATCAAAACTTTCCATGTCACCAATTTCCACATCATCATATGACATGTCATCACTTCCACATGTGAGGTACATCCCTACCACGTCATCACCTATACGGATTGTACAATCAACATTTTTTTCCCTCTTTGGCAAATCGAACAGAACGCGATATCTCACTCATCCGATGTTCAAAGTGCGTTGGGTTCATGACAATGAGGGCTACACACTTGTTTGTTTTGAGGCAATTCCAAACACTTTCATTTTTGGACTAAATTTTGACCCCTGGTGCAGATTTTGATCACGCCTTCCCACTGAAAGGATTTTGGACCCACAAAATCTGATGATTATCTGCTCGATCTTCATTACTCTTCTACTTCCAAGTTCTATCAATCAATTCTACTTGAAAAGTATTTTTGGCAATCACTTGGGTACCTTGACATGCCTTTCACTACAATTGGCTATGTCCCTCAACCACTGTTCTTTGGTTGTTGCTGACCCACTGTTCTCTTTGTTCTTGGAAGACTGACAACCTTCCCACTGAGAATCAATTCTCTCTTGTGAACTCTTTGGCGTCAACACAATTCACTCTACAATGGCTGCAAAAACTTTCCTGCGACATCTTGTCACAAACCAAGAAAACCATCAATCTTGGAAACAAATTTATACAAGACTGAAAATGATGCCAACAAAGGTTTTTTTGTGCTTCAAGAAAATGGTTTCATTTTGTACTTCATCAATGCACATGGCATTTTCTTTCATCTTGGTGTATTCAAAATTGACTTACAAGCCGACAAACACCATCGACTAAACATAAGTCGAAAAACATGATCGACACAACATAGTCGTCAAGACAACATCGACACAAGTCAAGACACATTTGAAACACATCGACATTCCTAATGAAAATTCGACATTCATGATACACAACCATGTTACAACCATGAGTCACTCATAATGAATTGTCACCAAGTTCACTGTTTACACTCACACAAAAACACATGCATGTGCATGTCTCTTCAACTCTCCTTCAAGTACAAAAATAAGTACATAAACCCAAAACATGTGGGTACATAAGATCTGAAATGAAAAAGATAAATGGCTGCAACAAGTGAGTATCATACCCATCTCTTACATCCTCCTGGCGAAGTTGTGCAACAACAAGAATGCCTTCAAAAGAATTGCGTTCACATGCAACTTGCATCATACAAGTTGTGATAAACTACTGCAACTTGTCATACTCTCAACAGAAATGCATACATAAGTCTGAAATGTGCATCTACAAACAAAGAAATGCAATCCTTACTTATTCAAGAAATCTAGCCATTTCTTACCAAGCCAATTCAATGGTGATTTTTTCTGCTGAACATCGTCTTCTTGTGAAACATCTTGACTCACATCGATGATGGAATCTCCTCTTCCATTATTTCCAGTCTCTTTATCCATTTGCCTCTTATGATGTGATTGAGTGGTTGGATGCAATGTACAGCATTGGTCAATGAGATGACCTCTCTTCTAGCAATGAGTGCAAATATTTTGCATCTTCTTTTCAAGTTGCCTTTGCTTGGAAAGTTTTTTGAATGTGGTCAATCTTTTCCAACATCTTGAAACATGATGGTTATCTAAACCACAATATGTACATGGACTTTTTCTTCCATTTTTACATGAAAATTTACCATGCTTAACATAATCAAAAGAAACCGAATTATAGGAAGAAATATACCTTGAACATTCACCTTTATCTCCTTCTTGAGGAGGTGAATTTGAAGAGTTACAAGCTCTCCTTTGAATACCAACAATAGTGTTATTGTCCTCATGGCTGTCACAACTCTCTTGTTTCACACATTTGCATTCATCTCGAACACACTCTTTGCATGATTGAGGGATTAAAATTGCAACAAAAGTTCTTGAACATTCACCTTTATAGCCTTCTTGAGGAGGTGAATTTGAAGAGTTAATAGCTCTCTTTTGAAGACCAACAAATCTGTTCTTTTCCTCATGGCTATCACAACTTTCTTGTTTCACACATGTGCATTCATCTTGAACACACACTTTGCATGCTTGAGGGATTGAACTTGCAACAAACATTGTTCTTGGAATGGTTTCCCTTGTCTCCTCATCTTTGGAATATGCTCCATCTTTCTGTTCATATCCAATACCCCTATACTTAGGCCTCTCCTCAACAATAATAGGCTCAACAATGCCTTGTGCATGCTTGTCTAACCCTTTTCCTTCATAGCCCATTTTTAACAATAACTTGGACCCTATTCCTCTTGTGTGATTTTCAAAAACACCAAAGTATTCATCTTGAGAGGAATTTGAAGAAAAACCAACATTACATACCTCATGTTCATGCATGTACTTGGTAAGGGTTTCCTTTGCCTCATGGAGCTGATTCTCCATCTCATGCAACTTTTCAAGAAGCTGGTGCTTCTCCTCCTTCATGGCCATTACCTGCTCTTGAAGGACAATGCTCTCCTTCCTATCTTCCCACAAATCTTGTATTGTATCTCTCATGGTTACAAATTCCTTCAACATCCCTTTGTCAAAGATCTTGGATAATGAAGATGTATGAGAACTCTTACTGTTTGAAGCTTCCTCCATCTTTGCAAGATATCAAACTTCAACACCAAACTTGCACAATAATACCAACAGTGAAATCTCTAGCTATGAATGGCAATCACATGAGAAAAACTATGCTCTGATACCACCTGATCTGAAAATAGGGGGCTGACATGTTATGCTATGCAAGCACCCTCTACTCCATTAAAATAAACTTCAGGACCTTGTTCAATGTCTTAGTTGTGCAAGAAGTTTTATGTGTCAAGTTTATGCTTCTTTTAAATGTTTATGTGTGAGGTCTTTGTAAGGTTAAATATTTGGTTTAAATAAATACACAAAAAACATAACTTGTAGAAAATAAACTAGCAAACTCACAACAAAGACAAGATGATAAAGGAGTTCACCCCCAACTAGGCTACATCTCCTTGAGCCTCCATCAATGGACTAGGGTCTCTGGGATTAGTTTTTCAAAGATTCTTTTACAATCTTCTTCTTAACTCCAATGGATTTACTGACTATACCATTAGGTTTAGAATACATAAAAACCACAAAAACGACTAATAGAACTTTGAAAACGGACCATGTCTCATCCGGGCATGACCTCTTCTACATGTGGCCTTGAGCTTCCCTGAGATTCATTGTGGAAAAAACACCTGTAAAAGTCATCAAAAGCCTCTGAAACCTGTCCCAATCTGTTCAGATCATAACAATTAGCCAAAAATGACCATTCAGTCACATAAAACAGACTTGGGCTCATATGAGCATGACCTCCATCAATGATGGCCCTAAGCTCCCTGGAGCTCCTGAAACTTCAAGGTAGAAAAACCTGCAAAAGAAGTCTCCAAATGGATTTGAAAATTGTGCCAATGGATTCAGAACATCCAAAAACCCCTTGCTGGGATTTTTCGGCACCTCATTTGGCCAAAACATGAAAAAGTTAGGCCTCCTGCCATTTTCCTCCTTCAAGCTTGTTGTCTCTGGTTTGTCAAAACACACTCCTGTGTGAGTAACCTGGATTTTGAGTGTTTCCCATGCCTAAACCTAGAACGTGCACCATTCTCATGATTGGTACAAAAATGTCACACCATTAGCGGATCTTGGGTCCCCAAAGATGAAGGCGTTGGGCGCATGGGGCCATGTGGCCAATTCTTAACACACAAAAGGGGCTCCAATGCCAAATGGCATGAGAACCTGACAAGTGGCGGACATATGCAAAGGGAAGATGCATGACCATTATGTGTGCACCTTCGTATGACCATTGGGTGTGCGACTTCATTTTGTGGTGTGGTCACATGGGGAATGCACCGCGACCGGGGGATGGGGCTAAGCCCCAGCCCGGACCCCGTGCCCATTAGAAAATAATGCACATGTAAATACAATGTAATCCATTGTATCGTAAGGACTACCATAATGGTGTGCCGGTTGGGCGGCCTCTACTAAATCTTTGCATTGTGGGGGAGGTTTGGGGTTCGATCCCCACAGACTCCTTAAACTTTTGACTTACCATAACCATGGTGTTAATTTAAATAAAATTTAAAACATATAGTGTTAAGAAACAATAGCTTGGCATGTTGGTAGAGCATCCTTTTCTAATACTTTTCATATGGTGGGAGGTCTAGGCTTTGACCCCCATGGAATCCATAAAATTTTATACACCAAAACAATAACAGGGTGCCACGTGGCAACCCATGCCTGGGCCACGAGGCACCTTCCAATTTGCCAATAAAGTGCCACATGTCATCACGTCATTCGCTCAAGCATATATCAAATCAAAACTTTCCATTTCACCACTTGCCACGTCAGCATCTAACATGTCATCAGTTCCACGTGTGAGCTACAACCCTACCACATCATCACCTGTATGGACTGTACGGACTATACAATCAATATTTTTTTGCCTGTTTGGCAAATTGAGCAGAACGCGATATCTCACTCATCCGATGTCCATTTGATCATGTTCGAAGTGTGTTGGGTTCATGACGATGAGGGATACACACCTATTCGTTTTGAGGTGATTCCAAACACTTTCATTTTTGGGCTAAATTTTGACCCCTGGTCCAGATTCTGATCAAGAATTCAGCCAAGGAATATAGACTTGTGGACTTGATAATTGTTTGAGTAACAAGGGAAGATTTGGTTGGACATGCAGATGCATGATGGTTTCCCTTGACTCTTCAAAGAATTGGATGCAAGGCATAATGTGTGCATCATGTTGGATAACAATGCCATGAGGTGAAAAATGGAGTCAAGTCCTCTTCCTCTTCTTGTGTCTTGGGACATGTCCTCTTCCTCTTCCTGTGTCTTGGGACACTTATCTTCATATAAATTTACACCTACAAGAATGGGAACCTTGACCAACTTACTTGTCTACATATTAAACCTCTGTAATATTGTCTCAACATATTTTCTCTAATTCAACCAGAGTTTCATGTTTGCATGATCTCCTTTAATCTCCATTCCCATAATGAAGTCACCAGCATCAAGATCCTTCATGTCAAATTTGGAGGATAGTTGTGATTTCATCTCCTTGATAACATCCATGTTATTTCCTACCAACAACATGTCATCGACATACAACACTACATAAATGAAGTAATTACAAACCTACTTGGAATATACATAGTGATCAACCATGCTTCTTGCAAATCCCAGTCCAAGGATGTATGTGTCAAATTTTTTGTACCACATCGTAGGTGGTTGCTTCAGACTATATAGTGACTTCTTTATCTTACAAACGATCTCTTTCTTTCCCTTCACTGCAAATCTTATGGTTGCTTCATGTCGATTTCTTCTTCCAGATCCCCATGTAGGAATGTTGTCTTCACATCCATCTATTTTACTTCAAAATCAAAAGTAGCAGCAATAGATAAAATAAATCTAATAGAGGTTAACTTGGAAATAGGAGAAACAAATTCACCAAAGTCAATTCCCTCTACATAGTAATAACCTTTGCTACTAATCGATATTTTTATTTGTCCACTTTACTTTCTACATTCAACTTCTTCTTAAACACCAATTTGTTGCCAATGGCCTTTCTTCCAGTTGGAAACTTAAATAGATCTCATGCCTCATTCTTATCCAAGGCATCAATATCTTCAACCATGGCATTATTCTATAGTTCGTCATCCTCTGAATTCACTGCTTCCCTGACATTTCTGGGGTCATCATTAGTAATAGATAAAGAAAAATTAACATGAAAATCAGGTGGACTATACCTTTCTAGTTTCCTTCTTTCCCTAATTGATCTCCTCAATAATTGAGTATGAGGTTCTTCTTATTTTGATTCACATTATTTAGTTCATTCAAATTTTGTATCATCCAACTCAAACTCTATTTTCTCAGGTTCTTCTTGCCTTGGCAAGATTTCTTGTTTGGGAACATCTTTAACTACTCTAAAAAAAAAATTATGATCATGAACAATATTTTTAGTTTATGGGTTCCAAATATTATAACATTTCATACCATCTCTATAACCAATAAAGATACACCTTTTATCTTTGTTATCCAAATTACTCATATTTTCCTTTGGAGCATGTACATAGGCATCAAAACCAAACACTTTGATATGTTCAAGAGAGGGTTTCTTACCAGACCATACCTCATGTGGAGTTTTTTTCACCAGTGCTAATGAGGGTAATCTAATTACCAGGTAGCATGCAATACCCATTGCCTTTGCCCATAATTATCATCCTAACTCGACACTATTGAGCATGCTCCTTTGTTTTTCCATCAACGTCATGTTCATACTTTCTACGACCCGATTCTGTTGAGGTGTGTATGGAGTGATCTTCTTCCTTTCTATATTCCACTTCTTATAGAACTCTTCAAATTCAATCCCACTGAATTATCCACCATTATCTATCCTCGACACTTTTATTTCCTTCTCTGTTTGATTTTCTACCAGAGCCTTAAAATCTTTAAATTTATCAAATACCTCATATTTCTTCCTAAGAAAATAAATCCATGTGTTTCTTAATATTTATAACTAAAACATAATACACCAATTTACCTAGTGATGGAACATGCACAGGTCCAAACACATCAATGTGTATCAACTTTCAGATCCCCTTTTCTCTTGTAGCACCAAATGAGAATATTACTCGATTATGTTTACCATATATGCAATGTTCACATAAATCAAAATCCAAGGTGCAATTATACATACCTTCAACCATACATGTACCGGGTAATGTTTAAAGGCCCTTTTCTCCAATATGTGCCAGTGTTTGATGCCACACCATGGTCTTCTTTCTAGGGTTAGTATGGATCATATCTTCTTTATTTCTCTGCTCAAGGGAAACATAATTGTTACACCCATCAGTATAAGTTATTCCCAATAATTTGTATAGAAATCCACATTGAACTCCACTCATCAAGACCGTTTCTCCTTGTACCATCTTGTAAGTTCCCTTTCCCAATAAAGTATCCACACCTGTATCATCCAACTTACTTACAAATATTAGGCTCCTGGCTAGATCTAGAATGTGTAGAACTACATGGAGAGTTCTAATCCTTACATCTTTCAAAAACAACTTAACCCTTCCACGTCCCATGATTTTGGTTGTCAAGTCATCTCCTAGGAAGACATCACCACCATCATAATTTTAATATTTATTGAACCACTACTTGTGGGGAGTCATACGGAATAACGCACCTGAGTCGATCAACCATACATCATGATCTACATGTTTACCTATAGATGTCAGGTAAACGTCACCTCCTTCTTCTATGGAGGTTTTTTTCTCTATGAAAGAGGTATCATTAGATCCCTTTGTTTTATCAACTTTCTCAAACTTGCAATCTTTATTATAATTCCTAGCTTTACCACATTTCCAACATTCTCTCAAATATTTTCACGGGGATTTATATATACCTTTATATTTAGATCTCCCCTTCAAATATTTATCTTTATTCCTATATTAGGGATGACCTCTTACAGATAAAGTGTAATACCCCTAGGTCAAACCCCAGCTGTAAATGTAAATGAAAATGTACTTCATCTCGTGAGTTGCTTGATATCATTTTGCATGTGCCTTCCATGGTATAGTGCGCACATGTACTGCACACTAAAATGATGAAGTGTGCACATTCCAGGATACTATGCGCAACAAACTTAAGTGCATGTGATTTTGAGGCCAAAGAGCCTTTGTGTATATGTTGTGTTATGTAGGTTGGTGAGCCAGTTTATTATAAGTCGTAAGGCTTATGTGATGATTAGGCCGGAGATCCTGGATGATAAAGACTAGTGGGCCTATTTTTGTATATGCAAATACTCATATCATTAATATTATACATCATTGTGTGTAGACCGACTATGATAAAATATTATGGGGGACTAAACTCCACTAGTTGGGGAAAGGGGGATAAAAGTTAAGGATAAGAGCGATGCTAGGGAGATTAAGCCAAAAAGGGATATTATATGAATATTCCTTAAAGTATAAAGTATGGATAATTATTTTATCCTAAGTTCTAAGGATGGGGACAAGTAGGTCAAACTAGTTCTCAACATGACAAGTGTCAAGTTGGGAACATGCATAATATAGTTTGAACTTAGTTCATTTTCACAATCATTCCATGATCATGCAATCACTCATTCAATTGTCCTCCGTACCTTCTTGTCACTGTACCTATACCTGTACCTGTACCTGTACCTGTACCTAGTTAGATTAGGAGTTGGATTGAAGAAGCGGGTTGTCAAGCCTGTGGGATATTTAAGAGGTGGGTTGTCAGGCCCATGGGAAATTCTCTCTATGTGAGAGAATTATTGGGAATTGATTTCCAGAAGGTGCCAAACTGTAGCTACATGGAAATGAGACTTCATGTCTGGCCTATTGCCGAAGCCTCAGAAAGGAAGTGGGGTAGCCGAAGGACTGTTGAGCAGAGAAGGGGCACACTTCCTGTGGTGGGACAGGCATGTGGGGAATGAGGGATTGTAGGTTGTTAGTTTGAGTTGGCACCTGTGACGACGTTTTTCCTATTGTCTAAGATACATTATCCTGGTTAGGAATCCCTTTACTTGGGTGAAGTTTAGTCCCAGCTCGGGAATGACCCCCTACTTATAGTTTTGAGAAGTGTGGTCTAAGGCTGGGAGGAACGTGGAAGGTCTGCACGTAGTCGATGATATTTTTACCAAGATAAGTGTCAATTGTCTGTTAAATTACATGCTTCATTATTATTTATGAATTTACTTTTATAGGTTTTTCCTGTGTGTGTTGCATGTGTATTTTTATTATTATTTTGTATGAAGCTATGCATTGCAGAGTTTCTATATGTTTTAAATTGTATACAATTTGAAAATTTTATGTGGCATAGCCTAGTTGGATGATGGGGATGCTACAATATGGTATCAGAGCTCCAGTTTTCAACATTGAGACTGGATGGGCCGAGTAAGTTGAATTGAAGTGAAATTTTACTGAGAATTGATTTCAAAGTGGCCAAATTTCAAGTTACAATGCGTCCATGGTAAAAAAATCAAAAGAAATTGCATGGAATTGGGCAAAAGCCCCGATTTCTATTGTTAAATTCATGGGAAATTTGAGAAATTTTGCCAAGTAGTGAGATATTCTTAATTTAACATATGTTCTAGAAAATTCAGACCTAGAATTGGTCGAATTTGAAGTTAGAGGGAAGCCATGATAGATGGAGCGAGATCAATTGATTAAAATTCCCAATTCGTGAATTGAGTTTGGGAAAAATTTTGTTCCAAGAATGTCAACCAACAACGATTTGTTGTTGCATAGGTTGAATTGGTGTTGACAGAGTGAAATTGAACAAATTTCATAGTTTTAGAATGTCCATGGTGAAAATTGGGAAATGTTTGGCAAAAGCCCTAATTTCTGCAGTAGAATTCACAAACATTTGATGTGCAGAAAAATGAAAGTGAACAGGTGTGCTCACTAAAAATGCATGATGCACAGTGAAAATCTTGTGAAGTGTGGAAAATAAGGGTGAGTGATTGCATGCACTAAAATTTGGTGATGTAGAGTACAAGTTGGGATGCACGGAAAAAGATTGTTGTGCGGGTTTGCACACTTAAATTTGGCATTGCGCAGTGCAGATTGGTAATGCACGAAAAATAACAGTGTGAGGGTGTTCACACTTAAATTTAGCATTGTGTGGTGCATAGTGGTAATGCGCAAAAAATAACGGTGCACGGGTGTGTGCACTTAAATTTGGCACTACACGGTGTAAAATTGGTAATGTGTGAAAATTAATGGTGCATGGGTGTGCACACTTAAATTTGGCATTGCACGGAGCAGATTAGTGAACTGCGGAAAAATAATAATGCGCAGACGTGCACACTAAATTTAGCACTGGGCGGTGTGGATTTGGTGGCACATGTGTAATGCTGGAACACGTGGTATGCTCACGCATAATATTGGCACGTGTGGTGTGCGCAGTATTGGCAGAGCGCAGAGGAATTTTGTTGGTGTGTGCACAACGTTGGTATGCAATGCATGTTTGCTGAATATTCCTATCACATGATAGTTTAATTAATGGTTGTGCACAGAGTACTGGTGCGTGGTGGGAGCATACTAAACTTTGGCATGGTGCGACACATAGAGTACAATGCGCGCAACACAAAAATTACACCCAACAGGTATTAGTGTATGAACCAAAATTGTGCGCGGTAGATATTGGCGCACGACACAAAAGTAGTGCGCACCAGAGGTTGCCACGATAGAGAAGTGATCCACATTAGTTATATGTGTGTGGAGCATGCGCTACCTTAAGGTGTTGTTGCGTATTCTAAATATGGGTGTACATTTGCAAATTTTTGCACGCAAAGTTGTTTGGATGGTGTACAATACCAGAAAACTAGTGAAATTCTGTGACATTTTATACTCTTTGAAGGCCATATTTTTGAAGCCTGTTTTTGAGGCCTTAAACATCATTTTTAGCTACTCAAAACCCCCGAGAACAGAGTGTACCAAGGTACACTATGTATTTTTAGTTCAAATGAAAGAGCATGGAGAGAGATTTCTAATGGTGTAAGTCATTCGTCAAACAAATCTTTTATGAGGAAGTTACATGACAAACAGTGGAGGGTAAATTTTAAGAGCCGACTAACTTCGAAGGGCCATAACCTTCTTCTCTGGAATTATATTGAGGCACAAGAGCAATCGTTGGAAATATATTGAACCATAGAACACAATCCTAGAGCTGGATTAAAATTATGGGATGTTAAAAATGTTTAATTTGACACATACAGTATCTGTAGCATTCTAGACCAAAAACACTAATTAGCCTAGAACTTCAACAGACTGTAACTAGCAGCCCGAACCCAGAAAGAGGTGAAACTTGGAAAGACTATCCAAAATATGTATACGAAGAAACTCAATTGATATCCTATCAAAAATCCAATGGCGTAGGTGCAAAAATGCATAATTACAATGTAGATTTGCACCAAGTTGAAGTGTGAAAAGAAGAATTAATGGACAATTTTCAAATAACCATAACTTTCTTCTCAAAAATCAGAATTGAGCATGGAAGTAGGCGTTAGAAATATCTTAGACAATAGAATATAACTATTCACCCAAAAATTTGATCTGGGCAGTCAATTTTTCAGGAAATTAGAAGAAATAATTATGATGCATTATTGAACTAGAATTGTGCATAATTTCATGAATTTATTAAATTATTTAACTTAACAAGTTTTGTTGGTTGCACATTTTGTAGAGTTAACAACTTTTAGATAAGATTAGGATCAACAGAGAGTGCAAAGGAATGGAAGATACACAGTGGGATTACAATCAGGAATATGAGATCATAGGGATGGATGTCCATATGGGCATTGAAGGAACAAAATCAAATGGACATGGAGAAGGAAAGGAAGAAACCATGAATATGGTAGAGACCATTAAAAATTTGTAAAAGGATGTCCAAATCCATAAAGCTAATAATGAAAGGCTTATGAAAGACAAGGAGTAGGAGGAGGACTTCAACATGAAGTTAATGCAGAGCTTGAACATAATAGAAAGGAAATTGGATAAGGAGAGTGGCTCAAGAAAATCATGAAGTCACATGTCTTCTGATGATAAAAGAAGAACAAGAAGTGTTAGGAGACATCACCGTCACTCCCCGAGGCATTCCAATAGGAGAGCACACAACAACTCAAGTTCATCCCCTCTTAGGAATCATAAGAGGTCTGGGGTGGATGAGCTACGAGGATAAATGAACAAAATCAAACCTCCTACATTTGATTGTGGGAACAAGAAGGAGGAATATGAAGAGATATGGTTGTTGGGCATGAGAAAGTATTTTCAATTGAATAATTATTCTTCTCATACAAAAGGAATAATTTCCAGCTATCATGTCAAGGGAAAGGCATCGATGTGGTGGGATGAACTTATGCAGGTGCAACACATTAAAGACAAAAATGTTACTTAGAGGGAATTCAAGAAGTATTATTAAAAGATATACTTGACTAAGAGATACTCTGATAAGAAAATGAAAGAGTTCTTTGAACTCAAACTTGGGGAGTATGACCATAGATGAATATGAAACAAGATTTTTAGAACTTCTAAAGTATGTTTCTTTAATCAAGGATGAGATAGTTAAGATTCAAAGGTATTTTAGTGGATTTCCATCATTCATCAGTGAAAAAATACAATATGATGATCCCAAAACATTGGAGGATACCATAAGGTGAGCTAAATGCCTATATGATCAGCAAAAAGCAAGGCTAACTTTCCAAAAATATTGGGAAGACAAGAAGAAATTCAAGATGGATCAGAGGAAGAAGGGGACTAAGCCACCATTCTTCAGAAATAGTCCTCAAGGACAATCAACTTCCAGAGAGCCCAAAATGATTGATTCGTGTGGGAAAAGGCCAAGGCAACCACCTATTCAATGTTGGGGTTGTAAGGGAGATCATATGTATAAAGATTGTCCTCACAGAGATGAAAAGGTGAGAACATTTCATAATGTACAACAAGATGAAATAGTGGAGGACATGGGTAGAAGTGTACCAAGGATCTATGCAACCCTGGGCAACAAGAAATCAAAGTATCAGTCACATATGATTGAAGTGGAAGGTATTTTCAACAACCAAACCATTTCTATTTTAATTGATTCATGAGCTAGTCATAGTTATATAGATCCTAAGATGGTGGAAAGATTGCATTTTCTAAGAAGCAAGAATGGAAAATCTTGGTTGGTGTAGCTGGCTACCAGATCGAAAAGAAAATTTAATGAGATGGTTAAGTCATGTCTTATGGACATGAATGGAATGAACATTAGGGAAGATTTGAACATATTTCCTTTAGGTTCCTATGACTATATAATTGGGATGGATTGGTTGGACCAACATCATGCTATCCTAGAACACCATAACAAGGCATTTACTTTTCTGGATGGGGAAGGGAACATAAGGACAATACATCGAATTCCTAGGGAAATAATTGTCAGAGAAATTCCAGCATTGCAGCTGAATAAATGTTACAGAAAATGATTTCAAATATTTGCAGCTCATATGGAAGAAACACATAAAGATAGGGTGTCAAATATTTAAGATTATGCAGTCCTAAAAGAGTTTGAATATGTGTTTAAATAAATACCAGGATTACCCCCTAAAAGAAACATTGATTTCTCCATAAATCTGATGCCTGGAGCAGCTCCAGGGTCCAAGACCCCTTACAGGATGAGTACAAAAGAACTGAAGGAGTTGAAAATGCAACTTGAAGATATTATAAAGAAGGGGTAGATACACCCAAGTGTGTCACCTTGGGGTTCCCCAATATTATTTGTGAAGAAAAATGATGGAACATTGAGACTTTGCATTGACTTCAGGAAGTTGAACAAGGTAACTGTGAAGAATAAGTATCCTTTCCCAAGGATAGATGATCTCTTTGATCAACTGAAAGATGAAAACATATTCTCCAATGTTGATCTTAGGTCAGGTTATCATCAAGTAAGAATTAAAGAAGAAGACATCAACAAGACTTCTTTCATGACAAGGTATGGTCATTATGAGTTCACAGTGGTTCCATTTGGGTTATCAAATGCACCAGTTGTCTTCTTGTGTTTAATGAATGGTATTTTCAGAGAATACTTAGATAAGTTTTTTATTGTAATTTTAGATGACATTATTATATATTCTAAGTTGGAGGAAGAGCATGCACAACGCACAGGTATTAAGGAAGAATCAGTTGTATGACAAATTGAGCAAGTGGTCATTTTATCAGAAGCAAATTCATTATTTGGGACATATCATTTCACAGGAAGGGATAATAGTGGACCCTGAGAAGATAGAGTCCATTAGAGGATGGTCAGCACCAAAGAATGTGACAGAGACAATATAATTCATGGGCCTTGCAGAATACTATAGGAGATTTATTGAAGGATTCTCAAAGATTGCACACCCAATCACTTCCTTGCAAAAGAAGGGTGTGAAGTTTCATTGGACATTGGATTGTGAAAAGAGTTTCCAACACTTGAAGCATTTTTTAACAAGTGCTACAATACTAAGGATTGTTGATCCAAATGAAGACTTCATTGTATGCACTAATGCATGTAAATAAGGGCTTGGTGGATTCCTCAGTCAAAATGGGTATGTAGTATGCTATGAATCAAGGAAGTTGAAGGAGCATGAAAGGTACTATGCTACTCATGATTTGGAGTTGGAAGCCATAGTGCATGCCTTGAAGATGTGGAGGCACTACCTCATGGGAAAAAGGTTTGAGTTGAGGACAGGCCATAGTGGTTTGAAACATTTATTTGGACAACCAACTCTAAATGCCAAACAAAGCACGTGGTTAGAATTTCTCAGTGAATATGACTTTGATATAAAACATATCAAAGGGAAAGAGAAAAAGGTGGCTGATGCACTTAGCAGAAGGGTGCATGAGTTGCATGCTATATCCATAAGCATGTACCAATCATATTTGAAAGACAAAATCATAGAGGCTGCAAAATTATATTTGCAATACATGGAAATAATAAAAAAATTACAACAAGATATTTTGCAGTAGAAACTTGAAGACTATAAGCTAGAAAATTGTGAAATTCTCATGTATAGGGGAAGAATTTATGTACCAAATTCCCAGGAATTGAAAAATATGATATTAAGAGAAATGCATAATTTACCTTATGCTTGGCACCCAGGTTATCAAAAAACTATTGCAGTTCTCAAGAGACAATATTATTGGCCAAGCATGAAGAAAGAAGTTGTTGATTTTATTGTCAAATGTTTGGAGTGTCAAAAGGTCAAGGATGATCATAGACACCCAATTGTTTTTATACAACCATTACCCGTTCCTGAGTGGAAATGAGAAGTTGTAACAATGAATTTCATCACCAAACTGCCCAGAAAAAACAATCAACATGATTCTATCATGGTAGTGGTGGATAAGCTTACTAAAGCTACCCATTTTATTCCAGTAAGGATCACTTACAAGGAAACCAACATTGTTGATATTTATATGAGATAAATTGATCGATTACATGGTATACCCAAGACAATTGTTTCTTATAGAGATTCAAAATTTACATCAAATTTTTGGAAAGGATTATTTAAGGGATTTGGAACAAATTTGAATTTTAGCACAACTTATTATCTAGAATCAGATGGAAAAACAGAGAGGGTGAATCAAGTGATTAAGGATATGTTGAGTATGTATGTGATGGATAAACCATCAAAATGGGAAGACTACCTACACTTAGTAGATTTTGCTTATAATAATGGGTACCAAGCATCCCTAAAGATGATCTCGTTTGAGGTACTTTATGGAAGAAGGTGAAACACACTGGTAAGTTGGAATAACCCAGCAGATAGACCAGTGGTTGGTCCAGAATTACTTAGGGAAATGGAAGAGAAAATGTTGAAAATAAAACTGAATTTAAATACTGCCCAAGACAGGAATAAAATCTATGTTGATAAGGGAAAAATTCACAGGGAATTTAAAGTGGGTGACCTTGTATTCTTGAAAGTAAAGGCCAACAAAGGTTCCCTGAAGTTGGGAAATTGTTCAAAGTTGGAAGCTCATTATTGTGGGTTGTTTGAAATCCTAGAGAGGATTGGGCCTATAGCATACATGATTTCCTTGCCTGCATGAATGTCTATTCATAATGTATTCCATGTATCATTGCTCAAAAAGTATATACATGATGCTAATCATGTCATTTATTGGAATGTGATTTAGGTGGAGCAAGAACTTTCCTTTTAAGTGCATCCAATATGCATATTGGACCGACAGATCAAGCAGTGCCAGAATTGAGCCATAGAGCTAGTAAAGGTCCAATGGACCTAGTATGTTCCCGAAGATATAACTTGGGAGCACGAGGATTCTATGCGGGCAGAATACTTGCATATTTTTTAGGATTTTAGAAATTTTGGTTGTATATGTGTATATATTGCACTAAGAAAGTGCATAAATAATGGGGAGGGGAATGTAATACCCCTAGGACGAATCCCAAATATAAATGTAAATGAAAATGTACTTAAGTTGGCGAGTTGTCTGATATCATTTTGCATTCACCTTCCATGGTATAGTGTGCACATGTACTGTGCACTAAAATGATGAAGTGTACACATTCCAGGACACCAAGCGCAACAAACTTAAGTGCGCACGATTTTGAGTGCAGAGAGCCTTTGTGTATATGTTTTGTTTTGTAGGTTGGTGAGCTAATTTATTATAAGTTAGTAGGATTATGTGATGATTATGCTAGAGAGACTAGATGATAAAGGTTAGTGGGCCTATTTTTGTATATATAGATACTCATATCATTAATATTACACATCGTTGCATGTAGACCGACCACGATAAAAGAGTATGGGGGACTAAACTCCACTAGTTAGGGAAAGGGGGCTAAAAGTTAAGGATAAGGGCTAAGCTAGGGAGCTTAAGCCAAAAATGGATATTATATTAATATTCCTTAAAGTATAAAGTATGGATAATTATTTTATCCTAATTTCTAAGGATGGGGACAAGTGGGTCAAAGTAGTTGTCAACATGACAAGTGTCAAGTTGGGAACATGAATACATATAGTTTGGACTTAGTTCATTTTCACAATCATTCCATGATCATGCACTCACTCATTCAGTTGTCCTCCATACCTTCCTATCACTATACCTATACCTATATATGTACCTATACCTGTACATGTACCTGGTTAACTTAGGAGCTGGACTGAAAAAGAGGGTTGTTAGGCTCGTGGGATAATGAAGAGGTGGATTGTCAGGCTCGTGAGAAATTCTCTCTAGGTGAGAGAATTGTTTGGAATTGATTTCCCGAAGGTGCCAAACTGCAGCTACAGAGCTCTGAGACTTCTTGTCTGAAATGTTTCTGAATCCCCGGAAAGGAAGTGGGGCAGCCGAAGGAATGTTTAGTAGAGAAGGGGCACACTTCCTGGGGTGGTACAAACATGTGGGGAATGAGGTATTGTAGACTATTAGTTTGAGTTGGCACATGTGATAGATTTTTTCATGTTGTTTGAGATACATCATCCTGGTTAGGAATCCCTTTACCCGGGTGGAGTTTAGTCCCAACTCGGGGGTGAGCCACTGCTGAGAGTTTTGAGAAGATTGGTCTAAGGCTGGGAGGAACGTGGAAGGTCTGCACATAGTTGGTGATATTGTCTATTAAATTACATGCTGCATTATTATTTATACGTTTATTTTTATGGGTTTTTCTTATGTGTGTTGCATGTGTATTTTTATTATTATTCTATATGAATCTATGCATTTGTAGAGTTTCTATATGTTTTAATTTGTATACAGTTTGAAACTTTTATGTGGCATAACCTAGTTGGATGTTGGGGATGCTACATAAAGCATATGCGCTATGACTATCCATGTGTTTCTGCCTCATCTCTTATGATAACAAGGATGAAAATATATCCTCATACTTCAATGTAGATTGAGTGGTACTACCAATTTCTACAACCAGATTATCCTAGGAGTATGGCCAAGAAAATAACAAAGTAATGCACTTATCTTATTTTGCAAGAATAATATTAATAGATCCAAGTTGACTTACCATAGTATTGAAGGAATTTAGATGCTCTGTATCATAATATCCATCTTCCATCCTAATTTGATACAACTTCTTTTGAAGAAACAACTTGTTTAATAGGTACTTCGATTGATACAAATTCCCCAAGTTTTCCCATAGTTCCTTGGTTGTAGATTCTCCCAATACATTTGGTAACACTAAATCTACCATGCATTGTCTAATTTTACTCCTTTCTCTTATAGCCATCTTCTCCCAATATTCTTTCGACATACCAGTAGATTCATTACTAGTAGTTTGTGTACCAGTAGATTGTGTACCCATAGTTTGTGTACTAGTAGGTTATGTACCAGGATCCACATCGATTCATTGTTCTTTAGCTATAAGAAGGTCCTCCATATTGAGCTCCTATAGCTCAAATTTTTGACCATTGAACTTCTCAATCTCAATTCTAGAACTTCTCACCATTCTCTTTAAACAGATGAATCACCACTGCAAAGATCCCACTGAACCCAGGTTTATCACAAACCCAAGATAAACTTGATCTATCAAGACTGAGCCAAACCCTCAGCAACAAAGGCATCCCCCTAAAGCCAAAAACGTGTTGTAATACCACATGTAATTTTGAAACTTGTGAAGTAAAGCAATGCATATAGATTCTTAAGAAAAACAAAAAATTAATCAATGGCTCATACACATAGTACATAGAGATTTACACTGGAAACCCTTAACTGGGAGAAAAGAAACATTCCTTGGTGTCACACCTCTCAACTCTTCATTGTATTAATTTCACTGTTCACAATACAATATATACAATATTTTAGGTATTTTGCAGCTACCAAAACCTTAATCCCTTAATCCAGAATTTATTTATAAAACCACTAAAAATAGCGAAAAACACTAAAATAGAAAAAAAAAGACAAAAAATGCAAGGGAGGGATCCTCAAACTCAGTTGTCAAATCTAATGCGGCCCCACACACACATGAAAATAATAAAACACCTACCCAACAAATAATTGGCCACAAGCATGGCTAATGGAAGCAACAATGGTGTCAAGCAAAAAAACCAAGGAATCATGAGATGGCTATCTAATATTCCTAAGGCCACTAATCAAGTTTCTAATTTCATCTAAATATTGATTAATTTCCATTTGTGGGTCTTGTAAGGGTGGTTGGAGGTGAGGTTTTGTGTTCGGATTAGGGTTTTTATCCATCTTAGTAGAATACAAACTACATTAAACAATAATAAAGGATTTCTAAAAACTATTTAAATTTGTATAATTTAGCAAATATAATAATGACATTCAAAATAAAACCTACCTAAATATGAGAACTCCTCTATTGGAAGGTTGATTTCCAATTATACCAACNAAAGGCATCCCCCTAAAGCCAAAAACGTGTTGTAATACCACATGTAATTTTGAAACTTGTGAAGTAAAGCAATGCATATAGATTCTTAAGAAAAACAAAAAATTAATCAATGGCTCATACACATAGTACATAGAGATTTACACTGGAAACCCTTAACTGGGAGAAAAGAAACATTCCTTGGTGTCACACCTCTCAACTCTTCATTGTATTAATTTCACTGTTCACAATACAATATATACAATATTTTAGGTATTTTGCAGCTACCAAAACCTTAATCCCTTAATCCAGAATTTATTTATAAAACCACTAAAAATAGCGAAAAACACTAAAATAGAAAAAAAAAGACAAAAAATGCAAGGGAGGGATCCTCAAACTCAGTTGTCAAATCTAATGCGGCCCCACACACACATGAAAATAATAAAACACCTACCCAACAAATAATTGGCCACAAGCATGGCTAATGGAAGCAACAATGGTGTCAAGCAAAAAAACCAAGGAATCATGAGATGGCTATCTAATATTCCTAAGGCCACTAATCAAGTTTCTAATTTCATCTAAATATTGATTAATTTCCATTTGTGGGTCTTGTAAGGGTGGTTGGAGGTGAGGTTTTGTGTTCGGATTAGGGTTTTTATCCATCTTAGTAGAATACAAACTACATTAAACAATAATAAAGGATTTCTAAAAACTATTTAAATTTGTATAATTTAGCAAATATAATAATGACATTCAAAATAAAACCTACCTAAATATGAGAACTCCTCTATTGGAAGGTTGATTTCCAATTATACCAACCCCCCTTATGCTTGTCCTCATCAAATATGGGATAAACCAAGAAGAAATTGAATACATAGGTTGGAGAATAGATAGAAAAGAGAGGGCATGGGTTGGGAAAAATGAGTGGAAAAGAGGTCATGGTTTGTTTTTTAGAAAAAAAAAATATGTGTGTGTTAACAACAAACACACTCCTTTTACACATAGAACACAATCTACATGGAGAGAAAATTGGAAGTAAGATGGGCAGTCCATGGAGGTTGGGCAAGAGGTGAAGCAATAGTAAGAGGAACATGTGCACATTTCTAAAATTGACAGCACGTGTTGTTCCTATTGCAAATTTTTGAGAAGCAACTTCATGCACCTTCCCATATATAAAATTATACAAATGTCTTTCGGTTTATATGTCACCAATATCTACACTCTAAAAATCTATTTTGATTATTTCAAAGCTCTCAAATCCTACATTAGCAAATGACATCATAAGTTCAAGGTTTCACAAATATTTTTTAATTTTAAATAATTATAAAAATAAAATTAATTAGTTTGCCAAAAAATCTATGTACTAGTACAAGCTAGATACACAATTGTTTTTTAGGAGATTACATCATTTATGCTAGTACAAATTATGATGCAATCTCCTAAAAAAACAAGCATATGTGTTTGTGTACACGCTAGTTTTTTTTTGAGAAGATTACATCATTTATGCACTAAATTAATCTTTACATGAACATATGCATTATATTTAAAAATAATAATAATATACAATTCTTTAAAATAAATCTAAAATTATATGATTATATCAATTTTTCATTTTCAAAAGTTAGTTTATTAGATATTCATCATTTCATTTCTTATACTATGTTTGAATTAGCTTTTCAAGTTTCTTAAATTATCCGTTTAAATCAAAACATTGTCACTATTCTAAATTCTTATTGTTAGAAAGGTCATCATAATTATACATCAACGCTTAAATTTTACAAAAAAAATAATTTTCTATAATTTTATGGCATGGATCAAATTTCTTTTTATCCCTAGGATGGGGTGTCAATGGATGGGGCCTTCGATGCACATGTGGTTCACTAGGTTTCCACTCCACCATGCAGAGAGGTACCATCAATGCAGGAGTTGGATGGTCAGCATTATGTGTAATTAGAGAGATTTGGATGTTGCAGAGGGGAGTACAACACCCTTACTCCCAACACCTACAATTATGTTGAGGGTGGTCATGTGATATCAAAAGTACTGTGATGTGAAGGGAGGAGTTATGGTCGTATGAGGGGAATTGAAGAAGGATAGGATTGTTTCAAAGATGGAGTTTCATATGTTGATGATAGGAGGTTGGAATGATCTTGAAATCATGAGAATGCAAGACAATAAAGGGATATATCTCTATGGAATTTGGGTACACGCTAGTGGTACACAAACAAATAATAGGGATAATCTCTATGGTGTTTGTGTACACGCTAGTGGTGGAGAAGGTTAGTCCGAGAGCCTTCTAAAGCTCAAAATGATGTTACCCAGATAGAAAATGATGGCTTGCCAAAGGGTTTCCTTCAATTGAGACTAGGAGGGCTTAAGGAGGGTTTCCATTATGGCCCGTGGTGAAGTGGATTTCGTTGTGAATGGTTGAGTAGAGTTTTTGTTTAATCATTGGTTTGTGTTTGTTCTTTTCTATGGATAGTGAGATGGGTTGAGGCTCGGGAAAAAGGGGGAGTGATGGAAACATAAGAGTAAGGGAAGTGTTGATAAATATTCATCATCCAAAACCTAGGCTTCCACAACTAGAAGAGAGAACAAATCCTGGGAATCTCACCATCACTTTGTAAAAAATTGTTTAGAGAAAGCTCAGAGAGAAGTAGAGGCGATGAAGGTTACGAGGGATAAGCGCCATTTGACTCTAAATGATAAAATTATGGAGGAAATTCAAGTTTGGGTGGATGATCCAATGTATTCCAGGACTTCGGATACAAAATTCTTCAAGATTGTGGAAACATACTAGTTGGTGAAGAATCTGGTGGCCCAAGCACTAAAGAAAAATAAGGAAGAGTAGTAGGAAATCCTTCATACAATTAGAATATTTGTGGGAAAGTTAGTAGTGATCTTCCAATTGATTTTCAGCATCAAGATCAGGGTATTAAAGGATGAAGAGGGGATTGGGAAAGGAAATCAAGTGTAGGTCTATTCGAGCTTAGATGGGACCTGAGACAACCCAATAGTGTTGGACACCAATCCAAAACCCTCAAATGCCACCTTGGATGATGATAAAAGAAGTAAACCTGGTGTTGGAGGTGGAGGTGGAGGAGACCATCCCTTCTCCAAAGGATTGATATTTGGTCAAACTATAATTTCTAATTTTGTTTTTAGTTTATGGAATTATAAACATATATACTCTTTTGTTTTTAGATTATGAAATTATGAACATATATACTCTTGCGTATTAGTTATTTTTCTTTCTAAAATTTAGTTGGTTGAAAAATTTAACGCTACTTGATATCTCAATTTTTGAAGATAATGATGTACTTGGGGACTTGGTTTCCAAAAAAATCCCTATGTCTCTTAATGTAACAACTCCTTTTCTATATAATAGAAAATTGTTTTTTCCTTTTTATATAATAGAAAATTGTTTTTTTGTTAAAAAAAAATTTCATTTTATGATATCCACTCTTAAAAACACTTTTTTGTCATTCATTTATTTCAAAATATTATTAAGATTTAATGCATATTCAAAATTTAAGTCAAAATTTAAGTCATTCTAAATTTTATTTAGAACTTTATTTTAATTAGTTATATGATATACATCAACATGATTATACACTATGTTATTATTTGTTAATAATACATTTTTAAGTATATATGGAAAATGTTCATATTTATTAATGATACAAATTTGAATGAGGAAAAATTATATTCATATTTTATATTTTATAGAATGATAAATAATAATTTATTATCATTTAAATATAAATTTAAATATAATTTCTAAATAATTTGTAAATTACAAATCAATATGCACATTTTATAAATCAAGGAATCATTAAATGAAAGTTAAAATAAATGGGAGAGAACATAATAAAATCTATAAGGTTATCTTGTAAAGCAATAAATGTCCACAACCAAATTTCACATAGTGATCTATGGAAACTTGAAAGGGTTGAAACAATTAAACTGCCCTATTGTTTAGTTGTTAGTTCAACTGAGTTAGGAGCAAAACCATCCCAAATCAAAATTGATCTTGAACTTTTCAGAAGGTGAGGACGTGGATGTGGATGTGAAGTGGTAGGAGGAGGCGATTCCTTGACATTTTGAGTAAGTGATAGAGTTTTATTAAATGTTTGTTATGATCTTGAGCGATCTTAGTGATTTGGTGGAGGATAGATCAGATCTTTTTATGATCCGATCGTGATTATATTTTCTTTATATGTGAGCCTGTGGGAATAAGTGTGTAGGGGGGCCACAAAGTAAAACCAGATTGAGGAGTGGCCAGGACTAGCGAGGCCTTATCATGTAATATCAAGCTCGATACATATATAACATTGTGAACTTTTGTATGTCGTGAGTTCTATCAGTTTGTGTTTAATTTTGTTATTATGAACTCTGTGTTAATGTATCAATATGTAGATCAAAAAGTGTATGTTGAGGAGTGTGGTCATAAAACAAAGAAAACAAATTACAGGTTTGAGCCGAGTGTGATGAGAGTGGCGAGAATTATAGGTTGGAAACCAAGACGGAACATATTCTAGCGAGTGGAAAGGATCCATCGTTGATCACTGTATGGATCAACGATGATCCATTGGAATTGATCTTGTGGCGATGGTGTTTTCCTTCGTAGGCTTACTCGATATATTATGAGTTACGATGAGATGGTGCAGTAAATCAAGAATGTTACCAAACCTGATCAAAACCTTGAACAACAAGAGGAGGATCCAAAATGTTAAAGGGTCAATAACAAAGATGAGTGATAGAGATACGATGATGAGAGTTGATTCATGAAGAAAAAGAGGAGGAGCATCGATGGAATAGGATCGGACTCCGAGACTAATATTGGCAATAAAGAGATATGGAGGATAGAGCCATTGAAAACTAGGGTGCATTCAAAAGAGATGTGTTGAATTTTATTTCTTCTAGGGACATGATAAGTTCACATGTGGGCCAATTTACCCATAGGTCTAAGGATTGATGTCACTAGAAATACGATATTCGGGACCCTGGAGATCGGTCTTCATCAAGTGGTATTAGAGCGCGGGGAAATATTTCGCTGCGTGAAAGTGAGAATATTTGCAGTAGCCTAGAGCAAGGAGTGTTGAGAAGGTTCTAGATGAGAGAACCAGTGATATTGAAAGGTCAAGTTCAACAGAAATCTTGATGAGGTATTGAGTAGTAAGTGTGGAGGCTTGCTATAGAGGCTTAGTTGCAGTGCATTGTTGATCATGAGGAGAAGCTCAACGTATGGTGAAATGATTCTTGAAGACTAGAGAGTGAAAATGAAGCAATAATGAAGACACATGACTAGGAGGTCATGAAATTTTTTCTACTCTGGGAGTCTGATGCAGGAGAAAAACCACCCCAAATCAAAATTGATCTTGAACCTTCTAGAAGGTGAGGACATGAACATGGAAGTGGGCGTTCAGTGGAAGGAGGAGGTGATTCCTCAACATTTTGAGTTAATGACATATTTTAATTAAGTGTTTGTTATGATCTTGAGTGATGTTAGTGATTTGGTGGAGGATAGATCAAATCTTTTCATGATCCGATCGTGATTTTATTTTCTTTATATGTGAGCCTGCGGGAACAACTGTGTAGGGTGACACAATGTAAACTGAGTCGAGGAGTGGTTAGGCCTACAGAGGCCTTATCATGTAATATCAAGCTCGATACATATGTAAAATTATGAACTTATGTATGTCGTGACTTCTATCAATGTGTGTTTAGTTATGTGTTTACAAACTCTATGTTAATATATCAATTTGTAGATCAAAATGCATGTGTTGAGGAGTGTGGTCATAAACTATAGAAAAACAATTATAGGTTTGAGCCAAGTGTGATGAGAGTGGTGATAATTACAGGCTGTAAAGCAAGAAGGCGTGTATTCCAGCGAGAGGAGAAGATCCATCGTTGCTCACTGTATGGATCAACGGTGATCCATTGGAATTGATCTTGTGGCGATGGTGTTTTCCTCCATATGATTAATCGATATCTTATGAGTTATGATGAGATGGTGCAATAAATAAAGAATGTTACCAAATCTAATAGAATCCTTGAACATCAGGTGGAGTATTTGAAATGTTAAAGGGATGATGACAAATATGAGTGCCAGAGCTACGAGGATGAGAGTTGAGTCATGAAGACAAAGAGGAGGAGCACCAACAAAATAGGATTAGGCCCCGAGACTAATAGTGGTAATAACACGATCTAGAGGAGAGATCCACTGAAAACCAGGGTGCATTCGAGAGAGATGTGTTGAATTTTATTGTTTCTAGGGATGCGATAAGTCCACATGTGGGCCAATTTACCTATAGGTTTGAGGGTCTAGGTCACTAGAAATACGATCTTCAATATTCATCAAGTATTCATCAAGTGGTATCAGAGGGTGGGGAAATATTCCAGCGAGGGGAAAGGATCCACCGTTGATCACTGCATGGATCAACGATGATCCACTCGAATTGATCTGAAATGTTAAAGGGACGATTACAAAGATGAGTGCCAGAACTACGAGGATGAGATTTGAGTCATGAAGACAAAGAGGAGGAGCGTCTAAAGAATATGATTGTTGGACCCTAAGACTAATAATGGTAATAACGAGATATGGAGGAGAGAGCCATTGAAAACCAGGGTGCATTCGAGAGAGATGTGTTCAATTTTATTGCTTCCAGGGACGTGATAATTCCACATGTGAGCTAGTTTAACCATAGGTCCAAGGATAGAGGTCACTAGAAATACGATCTTTGAGTCCCCAGAGATTGATCTTCATCACCAACCAATGAACTCCATTCAAGTGCAAGCGATATTATAATGAACCGATAATAATATATCATTTTTTTTAGATAACCCATCCTATTTTTAAACTTAAAATAGTTAAAGATTAATATGTTAAAATCATTCCTTTAAATATGTGAATTAAAGATAAAATTTTATTTTATGTTAAAATGTTTAGTAAGATGAAACTATAACATCCCCGGGATGGGATGTTAACTTCACGTGCATGATGATTTTCCACCGGGTTTCTCGAGTTGCCACCTGGTATCTTTTGTATTTGCCAAGATCAGTGGTTACAATAGATTTTAATTCCCTGACAACACATCCCTTACAAACCTACGATTCTGTGAGTACGGTGATGAACCAAATCTTTGTCTCTGGTATGGCTCATTCGTTTGGGATTAATACAACAGTTATGTTATGTTTTATGTTTTGGCCCCATGAGGGTAACTTTTAGTTTTGAATGGTATCGGGCTTGGACTCCTCTGTTAACAACCCAAGCTCAAGCACAATATATTTATGTTTGCACTATTTTCAATTTTTAGAAGGTAATACAAAATGCTTACTTACCAAATTATAACAAATTAATATATATAATATATATGTTAAATTGTGATTAGGGATAGTATTTGATTTCATGTAAGAGTAAGGTTAAAATTAAAAAAAAAAAAACTCTTGACTATAATGAGATATTTTTTATTGGTTTTCTTTCAAATAGTATGATTATGTTGAGGTATTTTATGTGTGTTTTTGGTCTTTTGTTTTGAATTAAAATTTAAAAGTATTTTTAATTAATTAAAAACTCATTTTCCTTGGACATAATGAAATTGGTTAAAGGTTCAAAATCAAAAAATATTCTTATTTGCAAATACAACTGATAATAATTATTCTCAATACCAATTAATAACTGAATTATAATAGGTTATGTTCTAAGTTTTGGTTTTTTTGGAGGATAGTATCCATTTAATTTTGCCCAAATCAGGTGAGAAATTGTTGGATTTGCAAATTAGAATGATTAAGTTTATATAATCAAAGAAGTGTTTTTGAGCAATCTGAATTCATTTATACATTCAGAAACACAATTTAAATAACATAAAATTGTGATTTGACCCAAATTTATAATACATGAAATTCCAATTAAAAATTCCAAAACATAAAATATTTAGACAACACTGTTTTACACCTCTAAAAAAAAACTTTAAAAAAAAATACATCACTGTAAAACATATTAAATATTTTTTTGATGCTTTTCTTTTATTTAATTTAGTTTGTATGAGAAATTTATAAATTATTTTTATGATAAACATATTTATTGAGAACATAAAATAAATTTAAAAATACTAAGTAGCTCTACCGTGGTTGAATTTTAAAATACGAAGTAGCTCTACCATTGTTGAATTGGCTGCGCTGCATCTTGGAAAAAACATGGACCGTTAGATTATAACAATAATAATAGCATCTAAAGGACGAAATTATAATCAAAGTCTGACAGTTCGGTTACACTCAAACTCCAACATACGTATTTGAATTTTCCACGAACATTTCTACTAGCACAGCCACACATAATTGTCGTTGAAAAAACGCCCAAAGGCATATTTCATTTGAAAACAAACCCTAATTTTTTTTGGTTTATTTTATTTACAAACAAATTTTAATTTAATTAGTATATTATATTAAAATTACAAACAAATTTTAATTTTAACAGAAACCCTAACAAATTGTTGTATTACCAGCCGAACAGTTTTTTAATCCTGAAAAAGTAAGATAAAAAACTAACCTGCTAAACCGAGTGGGTAGATCACAAAGTAAAAAGAGACCAGGAAAAAAATAAATAAATAACATGGAAACGATAAAAGCATTGGAACATTAAACAAAAAACAAACAAAAGGGTGTGAGGGCAAATCAATCAACAGGTCTAATACATGTAGACATGAGGAGGCAAGCGTGGCGTGGCAATAGCTTCTAGAGGTACTGTCCTTTCTAAGGTTTCAGCTTCAAACTTGTTGTTTATGTCTAGCAGGCCGGGATGGATGCTCCTCGGGAGGTTTCCAGTGAAATAAATGGAAAAACGACCTCAACACTAGATGAATTATTTTTGGTAAGCAGCACAAATAATTTATGCTAAAAAAGGTTGAGCTTTATTTATCTGGTGTTAATATTTTAATTTATATTAATTACTTATCTGGCAATCAGTTAGCTATCAAAGTAATTTTTAAATATGATTAGGTAAATGTAAAAAAGTAAACAAATAAAAATATATCTTTATAATAGCTAGGAAGTTAATAATTGAAATCACAGCCATTTATTTTGTGTGATTACTAAGAATATTCCAACCATATTTAATCCTGTTCATAGAAAACTTATTAAACACTAAATCCCTATTAAATCTGCCCATTATCAATAAGTGTACGCCTGCCTTTCCACGTAATTAAATCTGCCCATTATCAATAAATGTACACCTTTAAAAGTAATTATAATTGGATAGTAAAATGCAATATTGATCCCAAGGAAGAATGTTAAAATTGAATCGTAAAAAGCAAAATCGATCTAACGGAAACCTTATATGATATTCTTGTGTTATCATAGGAATCCGCCCGTTCCTCTGTTTCTAATCTAGAGTCTTCTTGTGCTCAGGAGCAGTAGTGACTGGTGTCTATTATCTTAGTGTCTGTAGATAATTGAGGGGAGAGCCGAGACACATTTGAGGCCATTGGTTTCATAGAAACGATCCTGTAACATGGAGTTCGATGGGTCAACGTGATCTGCATGTTATTCTATTCACGGTGACTCTATAGAATTATCTTTTAATTCGATTTGATGTTATTCTATTTAAAATTCATCCATGAAAATGATCTGAACTGATTGGTTTCTTACTTTGTTCATTTTATTCTACAGGAACAAACAGATCTTATTCTACAGGAACAAACAGATCAGTCACTTTGTTTGGTGGCTCTGGCTTACTATATAATAAAACTGTTGTAAGATCTCTTTGATCCTTTTCTTAGTTTGTGTGATTTTATTGATTTGATTAGAATTAAATCCGATTTCAATGGCAGTTCAATTAGTAGAATAGATTTCTGATAATTTTTTATATTAACATTTTATCACAGAAAAAAACGACATGAATGAGGATTTATTGTATTGTTCATGGTCTGGTTTGCTGGTGTTAGAAGTAACAGCCAAAGATTTCTAAGGAAGAAAATAAAAGATGATTGGGATTGTAAACACACTCAACTGGAGAACAAAACAAAACAGGTAGATTATTCTACCATTTCTTTCTCATAGCTATGTTTTTAAGTTACAGAGAACGTAATGCAATAGAAACAAAGAGGGTAATCCTGTAAGTACAGTTTGGAGAACAGATTAGATTGATTGTTTTGTTGTACAATTTTCTTAACTTAAATTATTTGATTCTATCATTTCAGCATTAGCATTATGTGGGGTAATTAACACCTATGTTGTCTGCTTCTGTTACAAAGAATTAGATAGTGGAGATTTCACTGGTTTTAGGAATGAACTAAATCCAGTAAGGTTTTTGCATTATTCCAGGCTCTTAATAGCCGGATCGTATATGCTTGTTAGGTTAATATCCTAGTTTAAGCCTTTTTGTATAGGGCCAACAATATTGGGTACTATTACCTTGAATTTTATTGTGGTTTTATCTGCTTGTTGGTTAATTTCTGTGAAAATCCACTGGAGCCTTGAACCCGAGAGCCACCGAGCGTTAACCCTTCCTTGTTTTTCTGCTAAGCGGTTAAACCTTCTCGGTTCCGATTGCCGAACACATGGTAGCTTACTATCCTATACTTTATATCTCTTCAGCTGGCCCTAGGTAGGTTTATGGCAATCCTATACAGATTGGCATGAGCAAGTGGAGTGGAGTAATTCCATTTTATACAAATTATTTCTTGAATTCATAAGAGAATAAAATATTTATACAATAATAATTTCTTGAATTTATACAATAATATTTATACAAATTATTTCTTGAATATTTATATTTATACCCTCTCACCTATGCAGACCTTGCATCAAATTCTGTCAAGGTTTTTCACCCATCTAGTCCTTGCATCAAATTTTGTCAAGGTTTATCCAGCATGAGAACACCATGTTGATGGTTTGTAGGAGAAAGGGGGTGGTGTTTTTGTGGAGAGGAAAGTATAGGGTTCTCTAGTGTATCCGATGGATGCATTTGTGAAGGAAGTAACTTAATAATCATTGTAGTTTTGTTTGTATCTCTAATTTTTTAGCTTTGCCTGTATCAATGCCCAATGCCTTATATTTGGGAAAGAACGATCTTGTTGGAATATATAATTATCATTTTAAGGATTTCAGCCAGAAATAATTTAAATTAAATAGTTCTTATTTTGTATGTTTTAAACACCAAAAAATTAAGGACATATTGCTTGAAAGTTAACTCATTCAAAATTTCAATGTAATGTCAACTTTCAGTAATTGGATATTAAATGTAACTTTTCTACAACAAAGGTTTCTTTTAGCCTTCGTGTATCACGTTTTTGTTTGCATGAAAATCACCATTTGCAACAATCATACCCACTCCTCGATCTTGTTTTAGCCATCTTGTATCGCCTTTTTGTTGCATGGAAATCACCACAATCATACTCACCGATTAGTCTTCCAAATAAAATAGATAATTGGCCAATCTAAAAATATGTCAAAGAACTATTATTGTCAATATATGCATAATCCATAATCTCTTCCTTGGTGGTTGAAAAGGTCAGTTAATACTATTTAATACTATTGATAATCAAAAGTGGTGATGGCCAAATTATCAAGAGGAGAGGAGGATAATGGAAATAAAATAGGCCCTAGTCTCCCTCTCACTTATGCAGTCATTTCATAAAACCCTGGTAGGAGTTTTCTAGTATGACACCATGTTGATTCTATGTAGGAGTAAGGAGGTGGTAGTGTGATTGGGAGGCAAGTAGAGTAACTTCATCCACAGAGAAATTTACTTCACTTCCCCTTTGGTGACAAGTCAACATTAAATTCAATGGAACATAGCTAGGAAGAAATTTGTCCATTGAGATCCTTCGGTGACAAGTCAACATTAAATTCAGTGGAACATAGTTGGGAATAAATTTGCCCATTGAGATCCTTCGGTGACAAGTCAACATTAAATTCAGTGGAACATAGCTAGGAAGAAATTTGTCCATTGAGATTTGTACCAGGAGTTTGGCCATTTTAAACAATCCAAAACCTCTTTCACAAAAATGAATAGTTTAGGGCCTAACAGAGTACAGCAGGAAAAGAATGAACTCCCTAGGAAGGTTGGACTTCCTTAGACATAGGTGCAAGGTCTGATGTATAACTAATCCACTAAAATGACCTTGGACATGGGTTCCATATCTAATGGGTAACTAATCCACCAAAAAGTTTTGAAACCTACAATGATCTTTCACGAAGAGCTTACTACTCTATCAACCTCACCAGTGAACCTAACCCTCATTGGCTTGCAGTGTTCTAATTTTAGATTTAGAGTAAATTATGGCCTTATTTGGGACCTCTTAGGCCCCTAAAGATGGGGAGGGTTTTCTTCTTTTGGGTTCATATAAATAGAGAAGGATTGTGGAGCACCATCTTCTAGCCAATGGTGGTTCTCGCTTTTTTGGTTGATGGTTCTTGTTGTGTGCATTATTTTCTGAAACATTGTAGCCGGCTGTGATGGGCATCATGATGTTTATCATGTGCGATTCGATCACACTCCCAGTTGGTGCGGTTGGTGCGACTATATAGTTTCATGCAACTTAAGTTTTTTGAGGAGCTATGTTCATGGCTTTGAGAGGAGTAATCATTCGAGCGTACCTTTGTAGAGGATTTGCATGGTCATGTCTGGTTACATTTGATGCCATACCTGGTCTCTTATGTTTTTTATTAGTGATCTGAGCTCCCTATTCTAAGCTTTTGGGGTCAAGCATTTCCACTGGATAGCTCATTGTGTTGTGAAAGGGTTGTCATTGTTTGAATTTGAGACCATGCCTCTCCCCTACATAGCTCTCAATGTTTTGAAAGGGGAAGTCTCTTAGTAGTTCGTTTGTCATTTTTTTTTTTTGGTTTCAAGCTCTATGCAACTTACAGGATTTTGATACCTTCATGTTCGGGTACCATGCCAATGGTTTACTCTGCTACTAGTGTTATTGGATAAATCCGTAAGTGCGAACACAAACCAATCTCCCTAGATCCACCTGGATCTAGAACAAAGCAAGACAGCATAATACTCTTTCCCTAGATTCTAACCATTGAATGAACTAAAAGGCAAGAACAAGTTGCATACCTTATAATCGCTTTCGTTGGTCTTTGTTTCTCCCACTTTGCTCCAATGCTCTCGTACAGTCATGACCAAAAGAGTACAAACCAAATGGAGTAAAGAAAGCACAATATATTCAATAGTGAATCTATGTATATGATCAAGGAGTTATACAATAAAGTGAAATTAGCTTTATGGGAAAGAATCATATTATTGTATCATATTAAATGTGAAAGAGAGATTACAACCGTTGCCTTGATGTCGTAAGGTCCCTTCCAACTGTCCTTTGTTCCTCACACACTTTTTGCTCCAAGGATTCTGAGACCATAGATCTGATAGCTACTCACAATCTATCTTGACAAAGCAAATCTCAAAGCCACTCTAACCAAGCCAAAGCTATCAAAGCTCAAGAACAAGAACCCACAAGCTAACTTTCTCCATGAGAAATCCTCTCATTTTATAATTTGAAAAGGATAAGGTGAGGAGGTTAGGATGATCCCACTAAATCATGAAAGCGAGTAAGATCCAAACCATTCGAATGCCACCTCACCATAGAAGTTTCTCCTTCTAGAAGATTCGAGAAAACGCTCATTTTTCCCACGTGCTGGCATTCTCGCACCCTAGCTATAGAGAAACCTGCGAGGTGTTCGCACCCTAGCTATAGAGAAACCTGTGAGGTGTTCGCACCCTAGCTATAGTGCAACCTGCGAGAATGGGTCATTCTCGCACCCTGCCTATATAGAAACCTGCGAACTTCCCTTTTTATAAGGTTTTTACATAGGAAAATGCAACTTCTTTTCCCAGGAAAAGTTCTTCTCCCTTCTCTCTTTAGGAACTCAGGCCACTGACCCCTCTGAAGGCAACAGATAGGTTTACATCATTAACGATCATAGGGATGAAAAAAATAATGTGTAACAGAGAGCCCCCCAAAGTATGAAGTTAGAACAGAGTGATAGCTGAAATCCTTTGTCGAGTGTGT
>SNQJ01S0008961.1:21048-53977 GCA_010110895.2 Picea sitchensis | reverse complement strand
TTCCATGATGGAAATACATTACCCACATCTTGTGTTCCCTTTTGCAGCTTGCTTTGCCACCAGATAAGAGTTGTACCTGCAAGTCTCAAAGATGCCAACTTAATTTGTATGGCCTCATCCTTGATCTATTGCACACTGCAGTATACCTCCATCTGCCTAATCCAGTTATCAAGTTTTTCTGCATTTACCTCACCATCATATATGGGAAACTCAAATTTTACATCAAGTTTTAACAATGGCATTTCATGTTTATTATTATGAACATTTTTCTTCTCATTAGATTTAGAACTTGAACTTGAAGAAGAAGGAGAAGAAGGAGGTGTTGATGGAGGTGAAGGAGGAATGTGAGGATGGTCCTCTTCCTCTTCACTTTTTCCTTTTGAAGAATTACCCAAAACTAGTCGCTTCCGTTCTAAATAATCTTCGTACAAAACTGTCACCATCTCCAACATAGCATGGAATGTTTTCCGGAACTCTTTCTCATCTTGAGAAATTCCTTCTTCCGATGCCATCTTCTCGCTGTGAGAAGCTCTCTTTCTCAGTCCAATTAATGGATTTTCTGCAACAAGCTCGCCTTCACCACGTTGTAGCTTTTCCCTGGTTAACATGCAAAACTCAAATCCAAGCATCAACTATCTATGATACCACTTGATCCGTCAGATCTTTTAATGACTTATGGTTGAGTTTTAATTTTGCATGCATTAATTAACCATTTGAGAAAACTTAGTGAAAGAATGAGGAAATAAGAAGCATTATAACAGCCATATACACATATGCAGATCTGAAATGAAATAATAGACAATAAACCATGACACACAAATTGATAACGAAGTTCGGCATAACTTTGCCTACGTCTCCGGGCCTTTGTCTCTGTGGGGGAGGCTTCTTTATTTCTGTTAAAATGATCAAAAGTACATCGCTGCAATTCCAAATGGCTACAAGACTAATCTGGTCATGTTCGTCCAGATCTCTATAACCCTGCAAAGAAAACGACATGCAAAACGGACGTCCGGAGCTCCCAGAAATGATCCGACAACGTCTCCTCCTCAAAAGCTTCTCTGCATCAAAATGACTTTGGCTTGGATTTTCTTTAGTATAAATCTACTCTGAAATCCTCCCATGGCCTCAAATAGGCTTGTTTTATATAGCTTTGAAGTTGGTTGCTCATCTCCAACTTCCTCCAAGAATTTGGTATCAAAAAATGCCCAATATCCCCCAAAAATGGAGAGAATCAACTAAAAATAGGCACATTATTAATAAAAAAACCAAACCTTATAACCAAAACCCAAAAAATGGCCAAAATCGGGCGAAGCCCCCTTTTGGCATGCGCCCTGGTCATATGGGGCCTCCATATGGCCACGCGCCATGCGCTGGCCCTTTGTCATTGGTTCGCTCCTGGTTCTGTTGGCGCTTTGCACGGGACCTCGGGCTAACGGTTACAACCGCACGCTCTGTATGGATGTGGTTCCGGGTCATATGGCGTAAACATGGGATCACGACCCACCATTATACCCCCCCACACTACCAGTTGTATGGTATGGTTGTGTGGTGTGCGCCGAGGGCTGGGGCTAAGCCTCGACCCTTTTCTCCGCCGCTCGTACTTTTAACCAAATTCAAATAGCAATTGCGTTGTATGTTTAACAAGAACCAACAGGTGCCCGGGTGGTTAGCCCGGTCCCGCCAGTCCATAGTCCGTACACGAGGTCGTGGGTTCTACCCCCGGCCAAGCCACCAAATTTTACACAAAAACCATAAAGCAATCACGAGGTGCCACGTGGCAGCCCACGACTGGGCCATGTGGCACCTTACCAACCAACCAAAATATGCCACGTTTCAATTGATGATTCGTCCATGTGTCTACCACCCATCAATTTCCTTACTGCCCAGTCGGCCTGCCCTATCATCCTGCCACGTCAGCTGCTGACGTCATCCATGCCACGTGTCACCCTTACAGTGGTGAGACGTGTCACCTTCGGATAGGTCCAACTGTATGCCCATACGTCCAAAACTACCTGACACGTGTTGCCTCTTGGAGCTGCCACATGTCACATTCTGGAACTTCCACGTCACTTGTACGGACCGTACGGTCTGCACAGTCAGCATGACACGTGGACTGTACGGACTGTACAGTCATCCCCTTTTTTTACTTGTTTGATTTTTCGTACAGAACGCGATATCTTCTCTATACGGAGCCCATTTGACAAAGTAAATATACCGTCGGAATCAGGAAGATGAGACGGACGCAATGGCACAAGTTTCGTCACATTCCAAGCACTTTTGTTTTTGAGCATTTTTCAAGCCCTGTCAAGCTTCTGAATCCGATTTCGGATCACCACTCCAACGCAATACTGGATGATATTTTCTAGTGAGTGCCCAGTTCTGCATAGCCTAGTTGGGTGAATGCTAGAAGCTTCTCGGAGAGACAACCAACTAAGATTTTCGTAATATTCTACGAGTAAAAAATTGCATATTGCAATTAATAAAAAAAAGTGGGCTCCTAAAAAGATGGTTGGAAAGGAAGGGGAAACTCAAATATTGTCCTAAAGTAGATTTTTTAAGATCACAATCAACCAAGCCCAAGCCTTCAGTAAAAGTAACCTTTGTTTCACCTATCCCTGATTCTGAATTTGGAGGAGAATAACACAATTTTCTTGAGCTAAATATACTCATGTTGTGAATCAAAAAATCTAAATTGTTCATCTTCCAAAAAGGAAAAATGTGGTAATCTCCCTTGCATTGCTTCTAATAAATACAAGTTAAATATTAGACAACTAACCAAGATATAAATTTCCTTTTCAAGAATTGGAATACATATAAATAAACCTTTCCTACAGCATTCAAGGAGATTAGATCGGATAATATCTCATTGAATAAATTTTGACAGGAGGAGAATATGATGATGACATCAATGTGGCATGTAAAGAAGTCTTTGGGAATAATTTGGTCAAGCAACGTCATTAATAACAAATTTAATTTGTAGGAATTGTTGGCCCTTGACCAATTTTTCCAGAACTTTGGCCATGTTTAACAATTTTTGGGACTTCAACAACATGGTTGAAGACGAAGCACCCAGGCGAAGTAGAGATCGCAGGATCTCGCCCCCTTTTGTGGGATTTTTGGATTTAGGGTATATGTAACGGGTATGTGATGTCGGCCCATGGGTCTACCCATGTTTAGGCCTTTTGTAATGTATATATATAAAGTTAGGCGATGCAAGTAGGTGTGCTATGCTAAGTTCCTAAGTACTAGACCTAGTGGAATCATCTTAGTGCAGATCTAGAGGATTTGTGCATACTCTGTGTTAAGACTTGCAGAACTAAGTGTAAGTGATTGTAAGAGGCTTTGTGTGTAAACTTTATAAGAAGGCTTTGTGTTGTGACCTAGCTCAGGGAAGGAGGATCTGGAGAGGTGCACGCAGATCTCTTGTCCTCTATGGAGTTGGTTTTGTAGTTCTGTGCATGTAAGAATATTGGGAGAAGATAATAAAGAAGAAGAATAGTTAGTGGACATAGCCCCACACCGGGGTGAACCACGTATATCCTGTGTTGTGGTTTCTTTGTGCATTATGGTTGATATGTTATTGATGTGATTTATGCTTGATGTTGTAATATTTATGCATGTTAGATGTATTTGATGTAGTATCTTTGTGCTTAGTACTGTGAATGAATGCTAGATCTTCTTAATGCTATGTGTTGAATGGTTAGATGTGATTAGATCTAGTGAATACTGCACTATTTTGTAATTAGGGTCGTAACCTGCAATGTGAATAAGGATACAGGCTAATGAATGTTAATTGCTAAGTGCTTTGTGAAGTATTATGATCACAAATCTGTGTCCCAACTAGGTTGTAGACACTTGAGTCTTGCAACCCCCCCTGCCTCTACCTCGGGTGAGACTTCATCTTCTTTGCAGGTGTTGTCGAAAGGGTCGATAGTTAGGTCTTTGTTTGTGCGTTGAATCCTGGGTCTTCCCCATGTGTGCCAACAAATGGTTCCATTGTCGGGACCTAAAACTGGGATTGATGGGAACTGAAGAAAAGAGAAATCTATGTGCATAGGTCTATTTCTCTAGTGCCCAGTATTCTACTTGACTTGCAAAGCTCTGTGCTAAGAAGGGAATCAAATTTGAAGAAAAGAGGTAAGATCTTAAAGGTTTGTGCTCTGATAAAGGTAAGATAAGTGGAATTTTTTGTCCTAGTCTAAAAACTAGGGCACAACTAGAAGAAAGAAGATGTGAAATGAATAGATCTGATAGAAATAATGAAAGGTATGTTATTCGCATGCATAGACAAAATGTTTGGACTAACAAATGGATGCAAGATCCTAGAAAGAATTTTTTGTAGGTTCATCACTATGATACTAGTGCGCAGTACTCAAAAGGTTGGGGATTGTTTAAGAGAAAGAGAGGATTGACTCTTTTCTATAGTTGTAGAATACCAAGACATCTTGCTAAGGAATGCCCTGGTAGAGGCCCTATTTGTCTTTGTTGTAAAACCATTGGTCATGAAGTTTTGGATTTCCCTAGACTCATTTCTAAAGTTGAAAAGATGAATATGAGACAAGAAAATCATGAGAGTAAGAATATGCTAGAACACCAAAAAGATTCAGAGACTATATTATTGTAGATGGAAGAAACACTTGATAATCACAGAGAAGTTAGCTTATCAGAGATCTTAAAAAAAAATAGAGTGCATAGAAACAAGAATAAGACACTTCAACATAGACTGTGTTTTGGACGAGGAAACACACGTGAATATCATGATAGAAAGTACTTGGGAAATTTTGGGAAAGACTACTATGGTTCCTTCACTAGGAGGAATATGATTGTTTAAAGGAAAATTGATAACCCTATGTGGAAGAATTACCCATATACCTATGGTTGCTCATGGAACATTGACAAAAGAAGAATTTGAGGTCGTTAAGTTTGTCAAGAACAATGCCCCATTTTCACTTTTGTTAGGAAGGACCTGGATTGAGAAAGATCAGATCCAAAAGAGAGAAGAAGAGGAAGCTATAGAAAAGAAGAGAAAAAAAAATTAAGGGATTTCATGGCTAGAAGAATAGCATTCTTAATAAAAGAACAAGAGGAGAAGTCGAAGCAACTGAGGTCCAGAGACCTGGCTGTCAAATTTGAAAGAATGCAAGAAGGCTTAAAGAACTTGTCCATGCAGGAGAGAAGAGCACTGACTTCAGAAACCATAACAGAAGAAGTATTACCCTCGAACCCTGTAAAATACCCTCAATAGCGTGAAGTTACTATGCTAAGAACAGATAAGAATAAGAATGGAAAGAGCAACCCAGTGATTCAGATCACAGGGAAGAAGGCTAGAAATCTCAACAAGAGGAAAACAAAGCTAGAAATATTACACGAGGTTCCAGAGAAAACCTCGCAGAAAGAAGGATTATGGAACTGGAACCTCACCAAAATAGCATAACAATGCAAACTGGAACTTCACCACAGTGAAGCAATATGACTGTTGAAGGTGTCCCGATCATTAGAACGATGCTCTAGAATATCTAGAAACACAATTATGGCCAGAAAGATCTCCATGCGACCATTGAGACCGCACCATAATGGATGGATTGAGGCATTCCTGACGTTGGAGGAATCCATTGCGAACATTATCTATTTAATCCATCGAATGTCTCATCGGGGACACTTTTGCAAATTGTGATTATCTGAGCCCATAGAGAACTTATTATTGCACTGTTCTTATTGAGACATCACCACCCATTCAACTACCTTGACTGTTTGTTCGCCTACCCGAAATATTTGATTATAAGCGTGCATGTAGGTCGAACGCAGTGCATTGGAAAAGTCTATGGAAGAAATAAATTCTAATAGATATTATGGTGGAGAAGGTCATGTCTGCAAGAGTGCAAGCTTTGTCGACAAGAGGATTGCAAGCCTCTCCATCGACTGCACGTCGATCTGGACCCTCCTGAACTGCGACAGAGAAATGGAGCAAGCATCGCGATGACTTGGTGAATGTGAAGCTCATCCCATCCATCCTTCCCGACTATATCCCACCTTTGGCTGGTGCAATTAGACATGACAGCGTTTTGAGATATTTTGACTATACACTGATCACTACGTACCTCCCGAAGGGGATACACATAGTTGGATCACAACTGGGACAGATTGTGACGCTCAAGATCAGTGATTTCAACTTAAGAGATTGCAATAATTATGGAATGCTCGCACCACATAAGTACTTAACCAAGAAAATGGGGAAGAAGCCAAATATAGTCCCCCATTCGTGGACCATGGACATCGCAAGATCAACAATCCTCAACGTGATGAAAATACCACACTTCGACAGACATTAGGAGGTTAACATGTGTGTTAAGCTCCTCTTATCATGCTACCATGGAAGTTACCTATGGTTGGATAGGCGCATCACTATAGATTCGACGTTGATCCACTGGATCACCGGATTGAGCATGCAAGGACCAGACCCTCAAGATTTTTACCCAGGGAAGGTTGCAGATCACGCCCTGGCGCAACGCATAAAAGACACCTACGACGATGTAGAGAAGGGAAGCATGGATACAAGGTAGCCTCCATCCAAAATGGAATAGTGTTCCTAGATTGTCAGCTTATAGTAGGCAAGATCGTCAGGAAGAATATACCAATGTAGGTCACGGGGTTGGTCGTCGACCTCACGGGAAAATGCATTGAAGGAATGTAGATGAACTGGACGAGCTACCTCGTCAACTAGTTAGAGCAAGATTTCCGTGAAGCATAGGATCAGGGCTATAAGTTTTACTTTAGCTGGTTTCTTATTCTTGTTGCCTTCATCGCTTGGGATATGCCAGAAGGAGCGACCTTCCCGAAAATCAAGCCGACCGACCCATTGGACATGAAGTTTACTATGCTATGGTATTCGAGCAACATGGAAAAACAATGGCAGTCCAATGCGGTTTTCCACACCTATTACTCTGCAGCTGAATAGGGCCATCGAATATTTCCCTTGCATGACACCAAATACCCTTTATAGGTTCAGGCCACTTGTGAATTTCTTCACAAACAGGAACTTCATTTACATCACTGCGTGTGGGGATGAACACAAGGAAGAGATCTAGTCTTATTACAAACTCACAAAGAAGGACATGGAAGAAATAATCAAGGAATGGCTTGCAGAGTTCCTTGTACCAGTCGAATAGGCATAAATCTCTGACCCCAACCTCATTGGAAGTCCTGTAGTCACCCAAGAAGAGTATGATGGACCCAAAAACAATAAGAAGAAGAATAAGGAATAGGTGCAGGAGCTAAATAACACATCAAAGGAAACTACACCAGATTCACCAAGAGGAGGAGGAGATGACGAAGTAGGCCAAGAAGGGGACAAAGGGGAAGATGAAAAGCAGGAATAGGGAAAAGTGACACCACCTAAGGATGTCCTTGAGGAGGTCAAGACATCGAAGAAAAGAAAGGTTTCCCCAAAGAAACCCTCAGCGTGGAAGAAGTCACGATCCAGTAAGCCCGAGATACATACTATGCTTACAGTGGATGACATCGATCTGATCATCGTCATTGTAGCAAACACTTCAAAAGATATTTTGCAGTGCAACAAAGAAAAACAAGAGACCATGTATGATAGGATTGAGGTGGAACTGAAAGTGGTACAACAAGCCCTCTACTCCAACCGTGTAGTGTCTACTACACTAACATCATCAGAAGGTATAGAAGTGGGAGACGATCCTACCATCCAACACGTAGATTAGTAGATGCAACAGAGGCTCATCTTCATCGTGTCCAGGAGGAAAAAGAGTAGGCCACAAAATCATTGAAGCAAGCAAAGGAGGAAGCTTTAGAGCAACATCAGATTGTGTAGCACGAGAGAGACAACCTCGAGGCAAAGTTTGTAGAGGATAGAGTGCACATCTAGAAGGAAAAAGAAAAATTGCTCATAGAGAAAATGGGAGTTAGGGAGGCAGTCACTAGAGAACTTCGCTCTGTCTTGGGACTAGCACAAATAAAAGAAGAGACAATGGAGACCCAAGTGGGGAAGCTCCTTGAAGCCATTCAAAAGATTCAAGAAATAGTAATAGAACTGGAATTGTAAGAAGTGCCAAGAACTCCGCAGGAAGTGCAAGACCAGAGGGAATAAACTGCCAAGAGCGCAATCGAAAGAATCAAGGCATTGGCACTAGAATGAAATAAACTTAGTAATCGAAGTGCGCAAACATATGAGCACCTTGCAGAGGACCCATAACTAAGAACATTAGAATCCCAACTCCAGGAAGCGAAGAAATAAGCATCAATAGTGAAATGCAGCTCAAACAACTATCCGTAGTAGAGAAAATGAAAAGGTCACAGAAGGTGCGCATGGTCCAGAAACAGGTCAATTCCATCTAGAGTAGAGTCATGGAAGTGACCTAGAGACTCCAGCCAGTGCAGGACGAAGCCTGCACACTTTTTGAAGAGCTTGAAGGATGAGGTGCATAGCTGAAACAAGTGGTCACGATAGTGGAACAACGATTGGAAGGATCGGTTACTGAGAATGTCATTCAGGATTTTGCTGAGCAGGAGGCTCTGGCAACGCAGTACTAGGTTGAGGCAGCTCGAGCTAAGCTCGAGGACTTTGAAGCAGAATTGCCTAGATCAGAGTGACTCAGGACGAGTCATAGGTGAGTGTTGGGGGCCTATTGGCCCTTGACCAAGTTGTGGAGAACTTTGGCAATGTTTGACCATTTTTGGGACTTCGACAGGCTGGTCAAAGACGAAGTGCCCAGGCGAAGCGAAGATCGCAGGATCTCGCCCACTTTTGTGGGATTTTTGGTTTTAGGGTTTATGTAACGGGTATGGGATGTCGTCCCATGGTTCTACCCATGTTTAGGCCTTTTGTAATGTATAAATAGAAATCTAGGTGGTGTAAGTAGGTGTGCTATGCTAAGTGCTACAGTACTAGACCTAGTGGAATCGACTTAGTGCAGATCTAGAGGCTTTGCACATACTCTGTGTTAAGACTTCCAGAACTAAGTGCAAGTGATTGTAAGAGGCTTTGTGTGCATACTGTATAAGAAGGATTTGTGTTGTGACCTATCTCAGGGAAGGTGGATTTGGCGAGGTGCACACGGATCTCCTGTCCTCTGTAGAGTTGGTTTTGTGGCTTTGTGCATGTAATAAGATTGGGAGAAGATAATAAAGAAGAAGAAGAGTTGGTCGTTGTAGCCCCACACTGGGGTGAACCACGTATATCCTATGTTGTGGTTTCTTTGTGCATTATGGTTGATATGTTATTGATGTGATTTATGCTTGATGTCGTAATCTTTATGCATGTTAGATGTATCTTATGTAGTAGCTTAGTGCTTAGTACTGTGAATGAATGATAGATATGCTTATTGCTATGTGTTGAATGATTAGATGTGATTAGATCTGGTGAATACTGCGTTGTTGTGTAATTAGGGTCTTAACCTATGATGTGAATAAGGATAAAGGCTAATGAATGTTAATTACTAAGTGCTATGTTAAGTATTGTGATCATAGATTTGTGTACCATCTAGGTTGTAGACACTTGAGTCCTGCAAGGCCCCCTACCTATACCTCGGGTGAGACTTCATCTGCTTCACAGGTGTTTCTGAAAGGGATGGTAGTTAGGGATTTGTTGGTGCGTTGAACCCTCGGTCTATGCCATGTGTGCCAACATGAATATTAGGGTGTATAATACCCTGAAAAGAAAATTACCATGAGCTGAGATATGTGGCTCGGAAGATATGGACTTCGTATCTCCAAGAAATAAAATCTAGAGGTTTAGTGCTAGAGGTTCAGGGTTTTGAATTGTATTTAACAATTTTTTGTATCTCTATTTATTATCATTTGAAGGAGGCTTTAACTATTGCTAAAGTTAGATCTCTTTAATGCTGTCTTGTGCGGATTAAGTAATGTCTCAAGATAAGGAACAATAAAATTTTAAATTGTGTGGCATATAATGTGAAAGATATCCCTTGTGGAATATATTGTGAAATATATCTCTCAAGTAATTGTGGAATACTTTAACACGATTTCGGGTAATGAAAGGATGAAATGCAAAATACATCAAAGAGTTATTAGAAGGGATTTAGACGACTACTTTTTTCATTGGAGTTGTTTTCATTCCCTAACTCCTCACAAAACTTCATTACATGGTCTTGTAGATGTAATGCTTGAGATGTCGTTTGAGAATTATAGTCTTGATCATTTATTGTATCCTTGAGATGCATTATATTTTCTCATGTTTCTCTTCGTCCACATACTATTTTAATGAGTTTACAACTTATATGTTAACCTCAATGTATGGAAACTCCATAATCTATTGTCGATGAATTGATAATACCTTCCTTGGTGGGTGAAAAGATTGGCTAAGACCATTGATATTTAAAAGTGGTCATGGTAAAATTTCCAAAGGTGAAGGATGGAGGAAATAAGAGAGGCTCTTACATCCCTCTCACGTATGTAGTTCTAGCATCAAATTTTATTAGGGTTTTCTCAACATGAGGACACCATATTGATGGTATGTAGAGGAAGGGAGGAGGTTGTTTGGTTGAAGGAAAGTCCAAAGGATTTTAGTGTACTTCATGGGTACATTTGTAGTGGAAGTAACTTAATTAGTGAGTAGGTTCACCATTATTGGGATTAAAAATCATTGTAGTTTTGCAATTTATTTGTTTTTTCATCCCCAAGCCCACTACCCCCAATTTGAAGTTTTTATTTTTATTTTTCACTTTGAGCTCTTCAAAAATTTTCCAACTCTGATGCTTGCCACCTATTGAAGTCTATAATCACAACTATTACAATAAAAAGGGCCTATTAGTTGTCACCAAGTTAATTAATTTCCTAGATCATGTCGATGGAGTGTTGAACAGAGGTCTAGTAGTAAAATTTTATATGAAATTTGATTTTTCTCCACTCATAACGTTGCAATCCATGGACAACCATGAGAGGGATGAGATTGAGAAATTTTGATAACATGACAAAATCACTCAAGTGCCACATGATCTTATGTATCACTCTAGAGAGTAACATCGATAAATATTGTTTCTATGGGCTTAGAGATGCCCAATAAAACCCATTTTATCAGCCAACCGATTTTCTAAGCCTTTGATATGATTTATATAAGAAATTATTCACTTACCTTAACTGCACCAACACTTCAAACACGTTGGCCAAACTAAACCTGTGACTTTCTAATCAACACAAACCATTATAATTATTTCTTATACCTTAAAAAAATTCCTATAAATAATGAATTTAATAACTAACTCCTATAAAACATAAAACCATTATCACCCACAAACCTTATAACCTCCAACCCTCATATCACCTAACATGTATTTTATATTAAACTTTTAATATGATCCAAAACACATAAACCTTAAAATTATGAATCCATATAAACAATAATTATTATCATCTATAACCTATATAACCTCAATCCTCTTAGCACTTTGTTTGGGCCCTCCTTTTTTTGAAATACAAAAGTATTGGGGAAAGTGACATATGACAGCTGGAAGATGAAGAAGTAGTGGAAAAAAATTCCAAGAATGAAGAGCTAACTGAAAGTGTTACCACAAGGAAAACAACCAAAATCCCCATGCACTAGTTAGATGATCATTGAAAAAGGACAAGAGCATCAAGTGCATGCAAGAAGAAAGCCAAATATATAGCAAGAAATGCCAGAGGAGAAATATATAAATAAGATAGAATTACATCGAAGAAGAGATTGGTTAATGAGTTAATGAGTGAATGAATGAAACACATAGGAGAGAAACATTGTTACTACTTTTGGTTGGGTTGTGATTGAGTCAGTCTTGGTAAAATATTGTAATGGGTTTTGCTAGGAATATCGTGCTTGCATAGTTGAATATGGAGTATGTAATGTGAAATTTAGGGTTAGATCTTGTTGTGCAGGTTGATGCATGATTCATAGATATCTATTGTAAGACAACTAATGATATTTTCACTAATATAATGGAATGGTTCGGGCCCTAAAATAATTTTTCTTCTTGATCTATCATGAAGTGTATAAATCATTTTTTTTCCACATCATTACTTTTTCCTTGTTTGTTTAGTATCCTATCATTGCTTGTGCATATATTTGGGATCTTCTCTATGGTTCTAATTAATATTAAGCTAAATCTAATGTTGCACTCTCCTTGACTCACTTCATCATCTAAGTCTCGACTATGCCTAGGGTGAGACTTCTTTCCCTTGTAGAAGGATTAATATTTTGGCGTTACTAGACCACAATGGTGCCTTTTGCTAGAAACATTAGAAAACCCTAGTCTCAACCTTGAATCAACAAATGGTTCCATTTCCAGGACTTGATATTTAAAGTGAGTTTCTAGAGGATGCCTCATCGGATTTACAAATCTGACTTTGGGAACTGGTGGGAAAGAATGTGTGATACGTTTATACAACATGAAGCGGGGTTGTGTCACAAAAGTTTTAGGGTTGTGAAAAACATGGTGTTCTATTCAAATCCATCTAGTGATCAATACAAAATATTTTGGATTAGATTCCCCGAAGAGGTATTTCAGTGGTTAGATCACCTACAAGAAGCACCAGAATACAAAGATCGAGTCAAAAGGAAATATAACTAGAATGTTGAGGTTTTATCGACTCTTCAATGTTTAGATCATCCAATCTCTCGTGTTGTGGATTTTTTGGGTGTAGACTATTCTAGACGGTTATATTATTGAATTTTCTACAGAAAATCATTAGTCTTTTTCAAAGGCTGAAGCAATATTTAAAGAAGGATCTAGAGGAAGATTGTTGCAGGAAATCCCCTTGTGGATCAAGGTTTTACTAGTAGAAGAAGGAATGTTACCTATTCCTTCATATAACATGGTAGCTTAAACCCCTACGCTCGAGGGAGGGTGATTTATGAGAGGGTTCATGAGTTAGGTCAAGGAATATTTTATGGGAGATATGGGGGGCTATCAAAAAAAAAGTGCAAGGGATGAACGTGATTGGAAGAGGGATGATATTACTAAGAAGGGGTGGTGAAAACATATGAGAAAAGTGATGAATATGTATGATCATTTCTAGAAGGAGATCTACTTTGAGTGTAGTCATAGGAAAGAGTTAGAAGAGTTGTGGGAGTTGAAGAGATGAGGAAAGTTAGCCAACCAATGGTTGAAAGAGGAATTTTGGGAAGAGGCGAAGGTTCTAGAAGAAGAATACAAGAGGAAGGAAGTTCAAAAGAGACAGATCTAAGAGTAAGGATAAAGAACCCCACTGAAGAAGAATACTCAGCTAGAACCTTTGAAGAAGTTGCAAGGAGAATTGAAACCTGCAACACCAGAAGGTGTCAAATTGCATCAGGATATAAATGTGGCACTACAAATGAACAAGACCCCTTAAATCAAAGAATTTATATATGGAGGTAAAGGAACTAGCCTTGAATCATCCATTCTCCCAATGCCATCTACAAATATGGCAATTTCTACAAAAAATCTTTTTGTCAATTCTTTTATTTCTAATCCTTCAAGTCCATCAAGTTCGAGTAATAGTAGAAGTAGTGGGAAAATGTCAAGTTTTTTAGTTGCATCACAACCAAGACATTCAGATTTCATTTTAGTAGTGTTTCCAAATCCCTTGATGGTGAATCAACATGCATGATCAATCACCTGATACCTTGAATTTTTGGGTAAAGGTGATGAGGATGTTGAACAACATTAGTTTCTAAGTGAAGCCATCTAGAGGTATCGCGTAACTTTAGATGCAAACAAGTTAGTTGAATTTCAATTTCAGACTACCCTGAGAGGTCGAGCTCTGAAATCGTGCATGAAGGAAATTGAGCCAAAGGATAAAGGGAAATAATTCACACTTGATGAGGTGAAGAATATATTTATATCAAAATTTTGGTTACCTCGGTCAGAACAACGAGCTCTCTCCGATTTGCGATAGATAAAAAAAAGAGATAGTGAGTCCACTTGGGAATAGAACAAGAGGTTTAAATATGCGATAGGGAAATTAAGAAACCCTATCCATGAGAATCATCAGAGAGAATGGTCCATTTAGGGGCTATTTAACTTTGACATGTATTCCTCTCACTCAATAAAGGATAGCCACTTTGGGAGAAGCATTGGAGCAAGAAATGAAGATTGAGGCTATGGCAGGTTATCCAGGGAATTTAAAAATAATGAGGCCTCTAGAGGACGATAATATTGCACAATTGCAAGGCAAAATATCTACATTGACCGAGAAAATTCAAGAGTTGACCCTTCCAAAAATAGGTCGACCACAATTATGGTGTATGGGTTGTTACATGGAAGGTCATGTGGCTAATGAGTGTCCAAGAATAAGGGGTATAGGAACTTCTAATATAGCTCCTCCATCAATTTGGATAGTGGGAGGAGTTTTTCAATTTGCTGCCACAGAGTTGTTCCATGGGCATGTTCAATACCGCACATTCCTGAATAATCAAGGAGGTCAGAGTATCGAGTATTGTGAAATCTACAGAAGTCATGGACATTCCCGAAGGCATTGTCCAATTTTATAGAAGTACACTCTTGAACCAAATACCATGTATTGTGAATTATGTGGTTCACCTTCGCACAACACTAATCAATGTAGAGCTCTGGATTCACTTGAGGAAAGACTGGATCGATATGCATTCAGGGTCAATGAAGGACCTCAAGGACCTGGAACGGGTCGTGGAGGAAAAGGAGGATACCGGGGAGGATGAACTAATCGAAGAGGACCAATTCACTTATTTAATTGTGATTAATGGGGACACGTGGTGAGAGAATGTCCACTTCCAAGAAGACCTTGGTGTGTACATTGCAGGAATAACGCCCATGCTACAGAAGAATATCCAGAAGTTATTTCCAAATGGGAAGATCGTACCAGGAAGAGAGGTGTCGAACTGATAAATTATGAGCCCAGAACTATAGCTGACATAGAAAGGCCTAATATTAATATCATCACTAGACGAGGTGTAAAGATAAGTGCAGATGCAAAAATTCCACATCAACTAAAAGTTCATAAGGCCATCCTTGAAAAATACCAAGTATCATCCTGTGTGGAAAAATGAATTCTTTAAAAGCATAGTTGAGATTTTTAAGTAGATGTAGGGTTATTTAATACTCGAAGTTGTGGAATCTATCTTTAATCCAAATCCTCAATAACCAAATATTTCCAGAGGGTCATATGCTTAGATGGATCCCTCAGAAAAAGCACAAAAGAATGTTGATATGTGGCCAGAAATACTTTATGACAAATTGGATGATGAACAACTTACTGGGAAGTTGTGGAATACAATCAAGTTGGCATTGGGAGATGACGGAAACCTAGAGTATTTTTTTGCCTCCAATATTCTAGAAAAGAATGTAGGTAGAATCTGGAGAAGGAAAAGGAGAATTGGAAAGGAGTTCAGGTTGAATGCTCACATCGATGACTATCAGATCAAGGATGTTATGTTATATTTGGGCTCTGATGTAAACATATTGCAAAAGAAGACTTGGGAAGAAATGGGAAATCCCAAGCTCGTATATTTCCCTATTCAGTTGAAAATGGTGAATTAGTGTTGCATATATCACATGGGGAGGATGCAAAACGTTGAAGTAGACTCGGTTGACATCAAAACAATAGTTGAATTCAATGTGATTGAGATAATGGGGGAGAAGGATCCATATCCAACTCTGTTTGGTATTTATTGGGCCTAGGAAAAATATGTTGTAATCGATCTTAAGAAGGAATCTATGATCTTCGAATATGACGACCTAAAGGTTACTCAACCACTAGATCCCTATCAAGTTCCACGATACACCAAACTAGCCGATGATAAAATGGAGGGAGACATCATATATCGAATGTATGATCTTACTGTAGTAAAATGAGAATATTATATCAATCCCACTGTAGATGAATCTATAAGTTGGTGAAGGATTCAATCGATGGATGAATATTTGGAAGAAAATTTTGACAATTGGCAATAAGGAAGGTATGAAAATTTCTCCATGCATTGTTCAACTGTCAGAGTAGTAAGGTGGATTGGAACGAAAATCAAGGAGTAACCAACATACAATGGTACCTCAGATCTACACATTTTTCTCATTGACATGGAGGGTACGATTATGGAAGAATAAATAATCTTAGTGCTTGACCCAACCCTGAAGTCTTCTCCAGTTAGGTGGTGGGATACTCAAAAAGGAACTCTCTCATCTTGGGATGAAGTCAATATTTCTATACAATATCATTCTTTTCCGCTACCAGAAGTACAACAACTAGGACAAGAGAGGAAGAAAAAGAGTCAGATGTTATCCTTGGAGATGTATGATGGTCATTCTAACCTAGTTTCACACATTGAGCAGTGTCTAAAAGTATGTAAAGTTATGCAACTTCCTTCCTATTTGTAGACACATCAATTCTTCCACTCTTTGGGAACAATTCCCAAGGCCTGGTACATGCACGAGGAGACAAGAAGAAAAATAGTGTGTTGGAAGACACTTCATAATAAATTCTTCCATGAATTCTCATTTTATCATAAGACTCTCGAAATGACAGTTGTGCTCTAGCAAATCAAGAAGATGTTGTTTGGTAATGACTTTAAGCCTTGATGTCCACTTATAGTCTTCTCTAAGAATGAACATTTTCTTGAGTATAGCTTGTATCCAACCCTGTGAGAATACATACATGGCTTTTATCAAAGTTAAGAAGGACCCTGGAGATCTTGAGGAGTTGGAGGATCTTAGACATTTAACCTTTTAGGAATCCACATGAACACGAGAGGTCAAGGATACCATACTAGGTGATATTAGCATCTCATACACTCAACCTATGAAGTTGCAGAAAGTGAATATTGATAGTGAGGAGCATCCTAAGATGGCATATATAGGGGACTATTAGGATGATAAAACAATGATAGAGATCCAGGATCTATTGCAGGAGTATGAATATACGTTTCCTAATAGCTTTTCAGAGATGAAAGGGATTAAGGGATTAAGAAACAGATCGATATATTGTTAGCAACCGGGTTGATTTTCCCTTTGGATGAGTCTGCATGAATTACTCCCATTGTGATATAGAGTAAGAAGGGTACTGATGATATCATATTTTGTGTTGACTATATAATATTGACGAAGTACTATATCAAGCGGCTAAAAAGGAAGCTACTCCTTTAAAAATGGGTTTTCAAGTTATCATCAAGTTCAAATTGTAGAAGAGGATAAACAAAAGAGTACTTTCACCACATAATGGGGTTCATTTTCTTATATTTTTATGCCATTTGGGCTAAAGAATGCTCCAGTTGTCTTTTACAGGATCGTCATTGATGCATTCCATAACTTTACTCATGAATTTATTAAGGTATGTACATCGATGATTGGAATGTCTAGAGTTTTTTTAAGGAACACATATGCTTTCTTTGGTTGATGTTTGATCGGTGTTGACAACTACAAATCTATCTAAAACTGAAGAAGTGTATCTTTTGTGTACCTTTTAGAAATCTTCTAGGACATATGTGATATTGAATATGCCTCCTTTTATGACTTCCAAATAGTTGCGATCAATGTTGGGTCACAATGGATATTTTCACAGATTTATCAGAAATTATGAAAGCATAATTTCCCCATTGGAGAAATTGTTGAAGAAATATGGAGTTTTCAGTTGGAAGCCAGAGTGTGATCAAGCCTTTGATACCCACAAGAAAAATTTGAGTATTTCCCCTATTCTAATATATCTGAATTGGAAGGTGGAATTCCATGTACACATCAATGCTTCTGGCATTGTTTTGGGTGCAATCCTTGTGCAACTTGCTGAAGGGAATATAGTGTATATTTTAACCTTGTACACTATTTTACTGCAAACATATTTTCAATAAAAGAAAAGAAAAGATACAATGGAAAATACACACATTACACAGAGATTTTTCCCCTGTAAACCCAAACCAGGAAAACCAACATATTCTATATTCATTCATAGTAATACATTGCTTACAATACCATATACATATAATATCCAAGGACATCCAAAAACCTAACCCAATGACCTAGATTAGTTAACAAACCTAATTCTTTAACCAGAAATAGAAAACCATCGACAAAGACCATGTGCCAAAAAAATTCCCAACAATGTACACAAAAATCGAGGGGACATGAAAAATGAGTAAAAAATGAGATACATTTCCTGAGGAAAAACAATTTCTCAGGGGCGCTTCCCCTGAACCCTTCAAGCCACCCTGTGCACCTGGTGCAATGTAGAAGACATTAAATCTAGTTGTGCAAAGAATATAACACCTACCCAAGATTCTCCCACTTGTTGTTTTCTTTGCATACATGGGATTACAGGGTTACATAGTTAACAATCCAAGGCAACAATTCCCATGGATCCTCTACACCAAGAGAACTTCTCAATGATCACAGATTTTGTTAATGAATTTGAAACATTCTTCAAAATGTCCACCTTCATCAACAACACTTTCTTTTCTTCAACCATGTCTCTCACAAAGTGTTATTGAATATCAATATGCTTTGTCTTTGAATGACAAGTCAAGTTCTTCACCAAAAAAATTGCACTCTGACTGTCACAATATATCCTTACAAGTTGTTGTACCAACCCAATACCTGAACACAATATTTGTAACCATACCGCTTTCTTACTTGCATGAGTGGCTTCCATGTATTCAACTTTTGTAGTTGAAAGAGCCACTACAACCCGCCTTTTTCTCATCCAACTGATTGCTCCTCCAAACATGTTAAACACATACCCACTTGTAGATCTCCTATGATCCAAATATCTGGCCCAATATACATCCACAAATCCATGTATGTCCAACAAGTTTTCCAATCTTGGTCTTCCTTGGTAGAACAATCCATAGCTAGCAGTTCCATGCAAATACCTGAAAACCCTTTTTACTACTGTCCAATGCTCCTTCCCTAGTTTTGACATATACCTACTTAAAACTCCCACTGCATGTGCAATGTCCGGTCTAGTATAAACCATTGCGTACATCAAACTACCAACTGCACTTGCATATGGAACACGAGACATGTCCTCCTCCTCTTCCTGTGTCTTGGTACACTGATCCACAAATAACTTTACACCAACAGGAATAGGGACCTTGATCGATTTACATTCTTTCATATTAATCCTTTGTAATATTGTCTCAACATATTTTGTCTGATTTAACTAGAGTTTCCTCTTTTTTCGATCTCTTTTAATTTCCATTCCCAAAATGAAATTTGAAGCACCGAGATCGTTCATGTCAAATTTAGAGGACAAATGAGTTTTTACATCTGGGATAATCTCCTTATTGTTTCCTATCAACAACATGTCATCCACATACAAGACCAAATCAATCAAATGATCACCAATTAATTTAAAATACATACATTGATCCTTTTTGCTTCTTGTGAAGCCAAGTCCAAGCATATAAGTATCAAATTTTTGATACCATATCCTTGGTGATTATTTTAAACCATACATGGAATTTTTCATCTTGCATACCAGCTCCTTCTTTCCCTTCATAACAAAGCCTTATGACTGCTTCATATAGATTTATTCTTCCATATCCCCATGTAGGAATGTTATCTTCACATCCATTTGTTCTACTTCAAAATCAAATGCAACAACAACAAATAATAAAAATCCTATAGAAATTAACTAGGCAACACGAGAAAAAATCTCACCAAAATCAATTCACTCAACCTGGGAATAACCCTTTGCTACTAACTGAGCTTTGTATTTCTCTACTTTGCCTTCTGTATTCATCTTCTTTTTAAATACCCATTTTATACCAATGAGATTTCTTCTAGTCGAAAACTCCACTAGATCCCAAGCCTAATTCTTATCCAAGACTTTCATTTCTTCATCCATGGCCTCTTTCAAGAGATTTCCATCCTCTGAATCTACTGGCTCCCTGACAGTTCTAGGATCATCATCAGTAATAGAAAAAGAATAATTTGAACGAAAATCAGATGGAGTATACCTTTTCGGTATCCATATTTCTCAAACCGATCTCCTCAATATTGGAGTATGAGGATCTTCTTATTCTTATTCTTGTTCTTCTGTAGAGTTTGATTCATCATCCTTTAAATTAAAATCTCTTTTATTTGGTTCTTCCTTACTTGGTAGGACTTCCTATTTAACAACATCCTTCATTTCTGTAAATACCACATCTAGGCTATACACAACCTTCTTAGTTTCTAGGTTCCAAAGCTTATAACCTTTGATACCATCTTTATACCCAATAAAGATACATTTTTCAACCTTCTTATCTAGCATACTCATGTTTTCCTTTGGAACATGAACATAGGCCTCACAACCAAATACCTTGAGATGTGTGAGAGAAGGTTTCTTACCAGTCCATACCTCTTCTGGAGTCTTTTCATCCAACACTGATGAGGGTGATCTGTTGACCACGTAACATGCAGTACCCACTACCTCTGCTCAGAATTCTTTCCCTAACCCGACACTACTGAGCATGCACCTTTATTTTTCCATCAGTGTCCTATTCATCCTTTCTGCAACTCCATTCTGTTGATGTGTACATGGAGTAGTATTCTTCCTTTCTATACCTCACTTCTTACATAATTATTCAAATTCATTCTTGCAGAAATATTCGCCATTATCTATCCTCAACACCTTAATTCTTTTCTCTGTTTGATTCTCAACAAGATCCTTAAACTCTTTAAACCTATCAAAGACTTCATATTTCTTCCTGAGGAAATATATCCAAGTATTCCTCAAGAATTCATCTATAAATGAGACATAGTACACATATTTTCCCAATGATGGAACCAACACAGGTCCAAACACATCACTGTGATCTAGCTATAAAATGCCTTCTGCCATCATTGTACTAGAGGGGAATCTTACTCGATTATGCTTCCCATATACACAATGTTCACAGAAATAAAAATCTAGAGAGCAGTTAGACATAACTTCAACCATACCTTTATCGTGTAGTAGTCAAAGACCCTTCTCTTTGATATGCCCCAGTATTTGATGCCACATCATAACCTTTTCTCTAGAGACTATAGGAGTTCTTTCTTCTTCAACTCTATTATAAGGAACACTGGAACTATTACACCCATCATTAATAGTGCTTTCTTTAAGATTATACAGAGTTCCAAACTGAACTCCCTTCAGCAACACCATTACTCCTTAAACCATCATGCAGGTTTCCTTTTCAAATATTGTTTTTACCCCTGTATCGTCCATTTTTCTTACATAAATCAAATTTCAGGTTAATCCTGGGATGTGCAGAACACTAGGTAGTGTTATAATCCTTCCATCTATGAGCCTCAACTTGAATTTTCCTATACCTATGATCTTGGTTGTCGATTCATCACCTAAGAAAACATTACCTCCATCATATCTTTCATATTCACATAAGCACTCCCCATTGTGAGTCATATGAAAGGATTGTTGATATTATGGTAGTTGCAGGAGGTATTTACCTCCACGTGTAAACATGGCGAGAATATAATACTCTGGGAAGCAAGAAGAAACCCGAATGATTTGGCTAATAACCCTAGAAGACTTGTCATCTCAAGAAGATAATTTATATTAGGTTATTAGCCTCCAAGAGAAGAAGTCAGCGAGAAGAAATAATAATATACTAAACAAACAGATACCTAGAATGAGAAGTCGGCCCGGGAAGTTAGCCAGAATTACTATAAATAATGGAGGCCAGTCTTCATTCTGGTGGGCATTCTTAGAATTGCAGAGAAACAACTTGTACGCACTACAGTGCCCAATCTTGTGCGCAAGTTTGAAGAGAGTTGTCATTGCAGCTGCTACAGCTAGCAGATCACATTTGGCTTGGACTATCTCTTGGTTAGGGTTTGTACTATCTAATCATCTCTTGTTGGTGCGCTATCCTTGGGGAAAGGTGCACTACCCTTTGTTTGGCTATCTAGCCTAGGGTTTTCTTCCAGAGTGATTCTCTGTGAAGGTTAAGGTGCTCGGAGGGTGGGTTCGACCTATGGTTGGGTGACAATAGTGATATTGTCAATGGTAAAATGAGCACATCCATTATATTCTAACAGGTTATGGGCCCACACCTCCTTCATTCAGTGTAATCATTGGAAGGAAACATAGCGGTAAGGATATTAAGCTCGTTAAAGAACTGTCGCTAGAGTTTCTAGCAGGAGCAGTCACCATAGCACTGCTGCTAGGGTTACTGGCAGGTGCGATTGAAAAAATCCTAATTCTCTCATTGAGGCACCTTAAGTGAAGGGATTGACCTAAATTCCAGACAGATCAGTGCTCCCTAGCCTAGCACATCTCTTGATACTCTCATCAAGCCAAGACGTCAAGTTTAAGTTTCTGGTAAAATCTAGGGTTGACCAAATCAAAGCAGCCATGACTTACTCTATGAAGTCAGAGAACAATTTAGATGGAGCTTCTAACTTCAGAGTGTGGAAGACAAGGATCGACCTCATCCTTGCCAAGAATAAAGTGTTGAATATCGTGAAAGGAAAGATCGTGAAACCAGAGTTTGAAGAAGGAAAAGAGAAGGAACTGTAGAACGTTGCAACTATGGAGAAGTTCAAAGATGATGACATCAATACTATGAGTATTATAGTGGAATCTATAAAATACCACTTGATACCCTACATATCCCATCTTGACTCATCGAAGAAGATGTATGATGCCCTAACAAACCTCTTCTCAGTTGGAAACAATGGACAAGTAATTAGTCTAAATAATGAGCTCCATGACATGAACATGAATTATGATGACAGTATAACATCATACTTTGTGAGAATATCTCAATCAAGAGATCAAATACAAGCTATTGAAGAGATTGTTTCAGAGAAGGAATTAGTAAACATAGTACTCAATGGTCTTCCCAAGACATGGGATGCATTTGCCGCAAGCATGAACACAAGGANTAACTTCAGAGTGTGGAAGACAAGGATCGACCTCATCCTTGCCAAGAATAAAGTGTTGAATATCGTGAAAGGAAAGATCGTGAAACCAGAGTTTGAAGAAGGAAAAGAGAAGGAACTGTAGAACGTTGCAACTATGGAGAAGTTCAAAGATGATGACATCAATACTATGAGTATTATAGTGGAATCTATAAAATACCACTTGATACCCTACATATCCCATCTTGACTCATCGAAGAAGATGTATGATGCCCTAACAAACCTCTTCTCAGTTGGAAACAATGGACAAGTAATTAGTCTAAATAATGAGCTCCATGACATGAACATGAATTATGATGACAGTATAACATCATACTTTGTGAGAATATCTCAATCAAGAGATCAAATACAAGCTATTGAAGAGATTGTTTCAGAGAAGGAATTAGTAAACATAGTACTCAATGGTCTTCCCAAGACATGGGATGCATTTGCCGCAAGCATGAACACAAGGAAGGAGTATCCTACATTTAAAGAACTCTGGACTTGTTGTGCTCAATCCAAAAGAAGTACGATGATCAAGCCTTCACAACAAGATTCAAGGTTTTCAGAAACAAAAGGAATTTTGGTTCAAGGAGGAAGCCAAATCAAGAGAAGAACATTTCAGAAATACAATGCTTCAACTGTCGAAAGTATGGTCACTACAAGAATCATTGTCCCGAGATAAAGAAAAGGAAGGGGACACACGAAGCATCGGTTTCCAAAGAAAAGGAACCTAAAAATAATACTAAGCAGGATGAAAGAGACTTCTTCTTCTGAAGGTAAAAATACTCTTCTTAGTTCTTGTAGATATCTTGTTTGCATAGTCTCTACACATATATTGCACATCTCTCTGTTAGAAAATAATGTGTTCCAAGAAGAACTATACCTATGGAAGAACAACAAGCTAAGGATTGCTATCATTATACAAGTTAGATAAAACACATGAACGGATGAAATACATCAAACAAATCATGTGGAAGATATTACAAGATAAGTTGAAATCAGGATCAATCCTGAAGAGACTTAGAAGAAGCAAAGACAAAAAGAAATTGGAAAAAGACTTATAACACTTTGCATAAGGGAATAAGGATGCAGACAGAAGTGTGGACTCTCCTAGATGGAGGGAGCCAATTATATATCACCTAAAAGAATGCATTCATACATGAAGCAAGGATTAGGAGGGAGCTAATCCTATGATCCATTAAATATGATGAAGTATATATCCATGATAGCAGACATGAAAAGCAGTATGTGCTCAGTTCGACCCTAGAAGAACAAAAGCCTTAAAGTATCCCTGGTTTTCCATCCAGATTCGTGATTCTATGATGAAAAAAAGAAATGGAATATTTAGGGCATGGAATCTATAAGAAACTCTATGAACCAAAGAACTAAAGAAACACATCAGGAAGAGCATGAATATTCCAAGAAAGGAAGAGAAGCCAGAATAACCAGTCACTGTATTAAGAATCACAAGTTTACCAGCCTGACATGAACTCACTAAAATCAATCAAGAAAAGGAACTGAAATTTTTTATGAAGAACATTCTATATGAATATAAGTATTGCAAGATCCAGAACTAGAGGTTCTCCCATATGGAGGGAGAAGATTATGATGATTACTTGTTCCAGTAAACCGGACATACCTCTATGTAAGTCATTATATCATCTGCAATATCCATGGGTTCGAGTTCTACATCAAATGAATGCAAACACTGTTCTCCAGAAAAATTGAACAAAGAGTGTATGAAGAGAAACCTCAAGACTTTGAGAAAGAGACCCTTATATGCAGATGGAAGAAGATAACTTGGTGGAGAACCTCTAGTCCACAACAAAAGAGTGGTGAAGATTTTCTATAATAGAGATAATGTATCAAGATGATATACTCTATTGATCAGAGCTACATGAAGCCTTCAAAGAAAACCAGTGTTCCAGACCAAAGTACATTTGAAATCAAGCATTACATTATCTGTGATGAAGTCTAGAAAGGAGAAAGAAATTCTCCAATACATATCTCCACAGATGAGCAGATAAGCATACATTTTGGTAAAGCTTCTGTCCAAGATGAAAGAGTTTGTGTACTCAAGTTGGAGATCGTGGAGACAAATTCCTTATTGAAAAATAAGACTCCCAGGTTGGGAGGGAGCACTGATGTATTATTGTACAATCATTTTTCAGTTCAAAAAATGGTCTAGGATGAGCAGATTCTTTCCAATTCGGAAAGTGGATTGAGATTTCTGATGGATAGACATTTTCTAGTTCAAAAAATGGTACAGATTGTTGATGTACCATAGACAACGACTTCCCATTATGGTTAACATGGGGAGTGTTCTAGGGCAGTCTCTCTTCTTGAGGTTTACTCAAGAATACTGGCCCGCATCACCAAGAAATGATTTCTCATTGTGGTTAACATGAGGAACAATCCATTTTGGAGGGTGGTACAGGACAATCTTTTCCTCTTGTGGTTAGTAGAGGAAATGGTCCAGACAATCATTCCTTAAGGTGTATTCATTCTCTCCAGGTTTCACTTTGTTTAGTGCTGGAGGAATGGTCCAGGGTGGGGAATGGTCCAGGGTCAACAATCAGGGACAAACATTCCTTAGGGAAGATTCATTCTCTCTAGGTTACACTTTGTTTAGTGTCAGAGGAATGGCCCAGGGTGAGGAGTGGTCCAGGCTCAGAAATCAGAACAATCATTCTTCCTTATTTGAGAAGAATAAGGTAGATAGCCAATCCTTGATGTTCTACTCTGAGGGAAAATATTATTTCAGATCTCACAGATGTGAGTGAAAGATTGGCCCAGATGATTCAGTTTATATCATAACATTTTTTCTGTGCAGGTTGATATCAGATGATTGTTATGAATACTGTATGACAGTAGATGTATACTACTGTGGTGGATGTGTTCCACTGTTCATGACTATGTGTTACTGATCAAGTACTTGTTTTCTACTTGGTGTGGTAGTGTACCACTAGATTTTAGTTATGTACTACTATGGATAGACACAATTGTGTTCTATTTTGTTCCGATTACCTTGAATACTATCAGCGGTTTGGTAAATGATTATTAGCCAGATGAATGATTAAAGGACGGAGATTTCCTAGATGGAAAATGGTTCAGAACATCTACTCTTCTAGGACATATGTCCAGATTAGAATAATGGCTCTTGTATCACTCTATGGTGTGAGTGAATTATCGAGCATCATGTTTGATTACTCAGATGGAGTATGGTTCTGAGAGATGATGCAACTGATGACATCGATGGTGATGATGATGCTCATGATCTATTCATGAGATTGTCTAGATGATTATGTTGATGTTACCGGGTGAATGGCATGTTTTGTTCTCAAGACCATTACCTGTAATACCTCCCTAGCTAGGAGGGAGTGTTGATATTATGGTATATGCGGGAGTTATTTACCTCCACGTGTAAACCCGACGAGAATAGAATACTCTAGGAAGCAAGAAGAAACCCTAATGAGTTAGCTAATAACCCTAGAAGACTTGTCGACTCAAGAAGATAATTTATATTAGGTTATTAGCCTCCAAGAGAAGAAGTCGACCATAAGAAATAATAATATACTGAATAGACAGATACCCAGAATGAGAATTCGGCCCAGGAAGTTAGCCAAAATTACTATAAATACATGTGGTCAGTCTTCATTCTGGTAGACAGTCTCATAATTGCAGAGCAGCAACTTGTGCAAAAGTTTGAGGAGAGCTGCGATTGCAACTGTTGTAGCTAGCAGATCACGTTTGTCTTGGACTATCTCTTGGTTAGGGTTTGGACTATCTGATCAACTCTTGTTGGTGCGCTATCCTTAGGAAAGGTGCACTACCCTTTGTTTGGATATCTAGCCTAGGGTTTTCTTCCAGAGTGATTCTCTGTCAAGGATAAGGTGCTCAGAGGGTGGCTTCAGCCTATGGTTGGGTGAAAATAGTGATATTGTCAATGGTAAAATGACCACATCCATTATATTCTAACAAGGATGCACCTAAGTCAACCAACCATGCCTCATTGTATGCATGTGTTCTTGAAGAAGACAAGTACACATCCCCTCCTTCTTCCTTGGAGGTATTTTCTAATATAGAAGGAGATTCTTCATATCCCTTCTTTTTCTCAACTTTGTATCTACACTACTTCTTGTAGTGCCCTTATTTTCCACATCTCTAGCATACCTTTACAAAATTTCAATGAGACTTAGATCTTCCCTTATACTTAGATCTCCAACTTGAGGACTTATATCTATTACTTTCTTAGAAGCTTTCTCTTGCAAATAATGCATCTGTGTTATGTCCTTCCATGTTATTTTGTCTCATCTCTTTTGACAACAAGGATGATACCACTTCATCAGACTTCAAGGCAGTTGTATTAATACTTATGGCCACAACCATACTATCCCACGAGTATGGTAAAGAGAGCAATAAATTGATACACGTATCTTCATTTGAAATTTTAATCTCAACAGATACTAACTGACTTACCACAGTATTGAAGGCGTTCAAATTCTTTGCTATCGAGTCTACATCTCTCATCCTTAGGTTATACAACTTCTTTCTCAAGAATATTTTATTTACTAGGGGCTTAGACTAATACAACTTCCCCAACTTATCCCATAAATATTTGGATATATCTTCCTCTGACACATTCTGTAATACTAAATCTGAGAGACATAATCGGATTGTGCTCTTCGTCTTTTGATCCAACATTTTCCAGTCATCTGTTAAAGTTCCTATAGGTGCAGTACCTGGATCCACCATGTTCCACTGATATCTATCCACCAACATGTCTTCCATCTTGAGCTTCCACAACTCAAAACTTTTCCCATTAAAATTCTTGATCTCCATTTTCGAACTGCTCGCCATTTCTTCTCACTTGAAAAATCAATACCATAGATATCCCACTATAACAAGGCTTATCACAGTCTCGAGCCAAACCCTTGACCACAAAGGTGTCCCCCTGAAGCCAACAAATCTCTCATAACAAATGTATATTTTAACCTTGTACAATATTTTACTGCAAACATATTTTCAATAAAACAACAAAAAAGATACAATGGAGAACACAAACGTTACAAAGAGATTCTTCCCCTCGAAACCCAAACCAGGAAGACCGACATATTCTATATTCATTCATAGTAATACATTGTTTACAATACAATATACATATAGGATCCAACAACATCCAAAACCCTAACCCAATGACCTGGATTAGTCAACAACCCTAATTCCATAACAAAAAATAGAAAACTATCGGAAAAAACCATGTGCCAAAAAACTACCTAACAATGGACATGAAAATTGAGGCGACATGAAAAACAAGGAAAAAATGTGACACTTTTCTCGAGGTAAGAAAAAATTATCGAGGGCGATGCCCTCGAACCCCTGAATAGGGGGCCTAGTGCCACCCCCTCAAACCCCCCTATGTGCCCGACGTAATCTAGCAGACACTAAATCTAGTTGTGCAAATAATATAACACATACCCAACATATAGATCACCCCATCTATTTTTCTAGTAGGAAGCTTTCTCAAGCCAAGCGCAACTACACTACCACCAAATGGGAAGGTTTGGAAATGGTTTATGATTTGCAAAACTTTAGACACTATTTGTTAGGAGGTCATTTTAAATTCTTTATTGATCATTCAAATCTAACATATCTGATCAATAAGCCCGTGTTCGAAGGAAGAATTTGTAGATGGTTGTTGTTGTTTCAGGAGTTTTCCTTTGAATTCATTGTCAAGCCATGCAAATTAAATGTTGGCCCCAATCATCTATCTCGATTAAAATCAGTAGAGAGTGTTAGAGTTGTAGATGATTAAATCCTAGATGAAAATCTTTTTAAGATTGAGGATCCTTGATTACCTTTATGACATTACATTATTTCTCACTATTGGTACTATGCCTGATGGGTATTCCGCAACTCAAAAGAGGAACTTAGTGGTCTGTTCTTCTGAATATTAGTTAATCGCAGGCCATTTGTATAAGCTAGGATTGGACAACATACTTCCACAATGTGTACTTGATCATGAATTGATATAGGAGGATCCAAAATGCTCAAAAAATGGTATTATTATGAACTACATTCAGAGCATCAACCAAGATGAATTTTGACTTTGTTTTTTAGAGGAAATTGCATAATTATACATTTTTTCATATTATTTATATATATATATATATATATATATATATATATTTAAAAAGTTAGTTTATTATATATTCATCATTTCATGATCTTGTACTATGTTTGAATTAGATTTTCAAGTATCTTATCCATTTAAACAAAAACTCTCTTACTATTCTAAATTCTTCTGGTTAGAAAGATCATCATAATTATACATCGACTCTTAAATTTTACAAAAAAAAACTTTAATTTTCTATAATTTTACGGCATGGATCAAATTTATTTTTAATCCTCGTATGGGGTGTCAAAGGGTGGGGCTTTGGATGCACACGTGGTTCGCCAAGCTTCCACTCTGCCATGTTGAGAGGTACCATCAGTGCATGAGTTGGATGGTTGGCATCATGTGTAATTCAAGAGATTTGGATGTTGTAGAGGGGAGTAGAACACCCTTACTCTCAACACCTTCAATGACGTTGAGGGCATTCATGTGAGATCAACAATACTGTGATGTGAAGGGAAGAGTTGTGCTCGTATGAGGGGAAGTGAATAAGGATATGATTGTTTCAAAGATGGAGTTTCATATATTGATGATCTTGATGATAGGAGGTTGGAATGATCTTGAAATTATGAGAGTGCAAGACAATAAAGGGCTATATTTTTATGGAGCTATATCTCTATGGAATTTGGGTGGTGGATAAGGTTAGCCCAAGAGCCTTCTGGAGATCAAAATGATGCTACATAGATAGAAAATGATGGCTCATCAAAGAGTTTCCTTAAGTTAAGATTAGGATGGATTAAGGAGGGTTTCCATTATGGCTCGTGGTGAAGTGGATTTCATTGTGGTTGGTTGAGTAGAGTTTGTGTTTAATCATTGGTTTGTGTTTATGATTTTCTTTGGATAGTGAGATGGATTGAGGCTCGGGAAAAAGGGGGAGTGTTGGAGAACATAAGAGTAAGGGGAGTGTTGATAATATTCATCATCCAAAACCTAGGATTCCACAAGTAGAGCAGAGAACAAAACCTGGGAAGCTAACCATCACTTTAAAGAAAATTGTTCAGAGAAAGCTCAGAGAGAAGTAGAGGCAGTGAAGGTTATGAGGGCTAAGAGCCATTTAACTCCAAATGATGAAATTATGGAGGAAATTCAAGGTTGGGTGGATGATCCAATGTATTCTAGGACTTGGGATACAAAATTCTTCAAGATTGTGGAAACATACTGGCTGGTGAAGTCTCTAGTGGCCCAAGCACTAAATAAAAATAAGGAAGAGTAGTAGGAAATCCTTCATACAATTAGAATCTTTGTGGGCAAGTTAGTAGCGATCTTCCAATCGATTTTCAGCATCAAGATCATGGTACAAAAGGTGAAAGAGGGGATAGGGAAAGGAAATCAAGTGGAGGTCTCTTCGAGCTTAGCTAGGACCTAAGACAACCCAATAGTGCTGGACACCGATCCGTAGCCCTTAAAAGGCACATGGTGATAAAAGAAGTAGAACTGGTGTTGGAGGTGGAGGAGGAGGAGACCATCCCTTCTTCAAAGGATTGATATTTGGTCAAACTATAGTTTCTACTTTTATTTTTAGTTTATGAAATTATAGACATATATAATCTTGTATATTAATTATTTTACTTTATGAACTCTAGTTGGTTGAAAAACTTAATAATGCTTGATATCTCAATTTTTTAAGACAATGATCTAGTAGAGGATTTGGTTTCCATTATGGAAGAATCCCTCTTTCTCCTAATGTAACAACTCCTTTTGTATAGAATATAAAATTATTTTTTAGTTATTTTTTTTTCCATTTATGATATCGAGTATATAACCCAAAAAAAAACACACTTTTGGTAACACTATTTTGTCATTCATTTATTTCATAATATTATTAAGATTTAATACATATCAAAAAGTTAATTCATTCTAAATTTTATTTAGAACTTAATTAGTTATATATTATACATACACTATGTTATTATTTGTTAACAATTTTTTAAGTATATATGGAAAAAGTTTATATTTCGTAAAGATAAAAAAATTTAAAATACATAATAAAATTCATATTCATATTTTATATTTTTAATAAAATACTAAAAAAATAGTATATTATCATTTAAATATAAATTAAAATATATAATTCTTAAATAGTTTGTAAATTGCACATTATTTTATTTTATAAATCAAAATAAATCATTTAAAACAAATTAGAATTTAAAATTTATAAATAATTTGTAAATTACATATCAACACACATATTTTATAAATCATGGAATCATTAAAGTTAAAATAAAATTTAAAATAAATGGGAGAGACCATAATAAAACCTAAAAGGTTGATTTAAAAAGCAATAAATGTCCGATTAAACTTGGAAACTTGAAAGGGTTGAAACAATTAAACTATCCTATTTAGTTGTTAGTCCAATTGATGTAGGGGCAAAACCATCCCAAATCAAAATTGATCTTGAACCTTCTAGAAGGTGTGGACGTGGACGTGAACGTGAAGTGGCAATAGGAGGCTATTCCTCGACATTTTGAGTAAATAATAAAGTTTTATTAAGACAAAGAGGAGTATCGACGGAATTGAGTCATGAAGACAAAGAGGAGTACCGACGGAATAGGATTGGACCCCGAGACTAATATTGGCAATAACGAGATCTGGAGGAGAGAGCCATTGAAACCCAGGGTGCATTCGAAAGAGATGTGTTAAATTTTATTGCTACTAGGGACGTGATAAGTCCACATGTGGGCTAGTTTACCCACAGGTCTAAGGATCGAGGTCACTAGAAATACGATCTTCGGGACCCTATAGATCGGTCTTCATCACCAACCAATGAACTTCATTTAAGTTCAAGCGGTAATGTAATGAACCCATACTTTTATATCAATTTTTCAGATAACTCATCCTATTCTTAAACAGAAAAGAGTTAAAGATTAATATGTTAAAATCATTTCTCTAAGTATGTAAATTAAAGATAGAATCTTATTTTATGTTAAAATTTACAGTAAGTTGAATAACAAATTTTGATAAGAATAAATTGAATATTACCATTCTCCAATTTAAGTTAAATTTTTATTCAATTTGAATTGAGATAAGAACAAATTGAATATTCAAATTTTTAAATTTTGATTTGACATTTTTTTTTAATAGTATTTTTATTCTGTAAAATGGTTTTTTTTCATGATTCCCCATTAATTTAGCCAAAACATGATTATAATGAGATTGTGATTAGGGATAGTATTTGATTTCATGTAAGAGTAAGGTTAAAAGTTATTGAAAAAACACATGACTATAATGAGATATTTTACATTGGTTTTATTTCAAATAATATGATTATGTTGGAGTATTTTATGAGTGTTTTTTGTTTTTTTTGTTTTGAATTAAATATTAAAAGTATTTTTAATTAATTAAAAACTCATTTTTTTTTGGACATAATGAAATTGATTGAAGGCCCAAGACTAAAAAATATTCTTATTTGCAAATACAACTAGTAATATTATCCATTTAATTTTGTTTTTTTACATGATATTATCTATTTAATTTTTCCCAAATCAAGTGAGAAATTGTTGGATTTGCAAATTAGAATAATTAGGTTTGTATAATGAGAGGTGTTTTGGAGCAAGCTGAATTCATTTATGAATTCAGAAATACAATTTAAATAATAGAGAATTGTAATTTAGCCCAAATTTATATAGCTAGTATTATATCACTCCATTCCAACTAAAAATATCAAATAACACTGTTTTCCTATCTCTGAAAAAAAAACATAAAAAAAAATAAAAAAATATCACTATAAAACATATTAATTTTTTTTTAATGCTTTCCTTTTATTTAATTTTGTTGACATGAAAAATTTATAAATTATTTTTTGATAAACATATTTATTAAAACCACAAAATAAATTTAAAATAAGAAACAGCTCTACCATTGTTGAAAACATGGACTGTTAGATCATAACAATAATAATAGCATCCAA
>SNQJ01S0008961.1:5907-21038 GCA_010110895.2 Picea sitchensis | reverse complement strand
AGGTTTAAATATGTGATAGGGAAATTAGGAAGCCCTATCCATGAGGATCATCAAAGAGAATGGTTCATTTAGGGGTTGTTAACTTTGACATGTATTCCTCTCACTCAATAAAAGATAGCCACTTTGAGAGAAGCATTGGAGCAGGCAATGAAGATCAAGGCTATGGCAGGTTATCCAGGGAACTTCAAAATCATGAGGCCTCTAGAAGATGATAATATTTCACAATTGCAAGGCCAAATATTTGCATTGATCGAGAACATTCAAGAGTTGACCCTTCCAAAAATAGGTCAACCACAATTCTGGTGTATGGGTTGTTACATGGAAGGTCATGTGGCTAATGAGTGTTCAAGAATAAGGGGTATAGGGACTTCTAATATAGCTCCTCCATCAATTTGGATAGCGGGAGGAGTTTTTCAATTTGATTCCACAGAGTTGTTCCATGGGCATGTTCAATACCGCACATTCCTGAATAATCAAGGAGGTCAGAGTACCGAGTATTGTGAAATCTACAAAAGTCATGGACATTACCCAAGGCATTGTCCAATTTTATAGAAGTACACTCTTGAACCAAATACCATGTATTGTAAATTATGTGGTTCACCTTTGCACAACACTAATCAATGCAGAGCTCTCGATGCACTTGCGGAAAGACTGGATTGATATGCATTCAGGGTCAACGAAGGACCTCAAGGACCCGAAAGGGGTCATGGAGGAAAAGGAGGATACCAGGGAGGACAAACTAATCGAAGAGGACCAATTCACTTCTTTAATTGTGATTAATGGGTACACGTGGTGAGAGAATGTGCACTTCCAAGAATACCTTGGTGTGTACATTGCAGGAATAACGTCCATGCTACAAAAGAATGTCCATAAGTTATTTTCAAATGGAAAGATCATGTCAGGAAGAGAGGTGTCGAACTGATAAATTATGAGCCCAGAACTATAGATGACACAAAAAGGCCTAATATTAATATCATCACTAGACGAGGTGTAAATATAAGTGCAGACACAGAAATTCCACATCAACTAAAATTTCACAAGGCCATCCCTGAAAAATACCAAGTATCATCCTATGTGGAAAAATGAATTGTTTAAAAGAATAGTTGATATTTTAAAACAGATGCAGGGTTATTTAATACCTGAAGTTGTGGAATCTATCTTTAATCCAAATCCTCAATAACCAAATGTTTCCAGAGAGTCATATTCTTAGATGGATCCCTCAGGAAAATCACAAAAGAATGTTGATATATGGCCAGAAATATTTTATGACAAATTGGATGATGAACAACTTACTGGGAAGTTGTGGAATACAATCAAGTTGGCATTGGGAGATGATGGAAACCTAGAGTATTTTGTTTCCTTCAATATTCTAGAAACGAATGTAGGTAGAATCTGGAGAAGGAACAAGAGAATTGGAAAGGAGCTTAGGTTGAATGCTCACATTGATGACTATCAGATCAAGGATGTTATGTTATATTTGGTCTTTGATGTCAACATATTGCAAAAGAAGACTTGGGAATAAATGGGAAAGCCCAAGCTCGTATATTCCCCTATTCAGTTGCAGATGGTGAATTAGTGTTGCATCTATTCCATGGGGAGGATGCAGAACGTTGAAGTAGACTCGGCTAACATCAAAACAATAGTTGAATTCAAGGTGATTGAGATAATGGGGGAGAAGGATCCACATCCAACTCTGTTAGTTATTGATTGGTCCTAGGAAAAATATGTTGTAATTGATATTAGGAAGGAATCTATAAGCTTCGAATATGATGACATGAAGGTTACTCAACCACTAGATCCTTATCAAGTTCCACGATACACCAAACTAGCCGATGATAAAATGGAGGGAGACATCATATATCAAATGTATGATCTTACTGTAGGAAAATGATCATATTATATCAATCCCACTGTAGATGGATCTATAAGTTGGTGAAGCATTCAATCGATGGATGAAGATTTTGAAGAAAATTTTGACAATTGGCAACAAGAAAGGTATCGGAATTTATCCACGCATTGTGCAATTGTCAGAGTAGTAAGGTGGATTGGAACGAAAATCAAGGAGTATCCAACATACGATGGTACCTTAGATCTACATATTCTTCTCATTGACATGGAGGGTACAATTGTGGAAGAATAAATAATCTTAGTGCTTGACCCAACCCTGAAGTCTTCTCCATCTAGGTGGTGGGATACTCATAAAGGAACTCTCTAATCTTGGGACGAAGTCAATATTTCTATACAACATCATTTTTTTCCACTACCAAAAGTACAACAACTAGGACAAGAGAGGAAGAAAAACAGTCAGATGTTATACTTGGAGATGTATGATGGTCATTCTAACCTAGTTGCACACATTGAGCAGTGTCTAAAAGTATGGCAAGTTATGCAACTTTCTTCCTATCTGTAGACACATCAATTCTTCCACTCTTTGGGAACAATTCCCAAGGCCTGGTACATGCACGAGGAGACAAGAAGAAAAATAGTGTGTTGGAAGACACTTCATAATAAATTCTTCCATGAATTCTCATTTTATCATAAGACTCCCGAAATCACAGTTGTGCTCTAGCAAATCAAGAAGATGTTGTTTGGTAATGACTTTAAGCCTTGATGTCCACTTATAGTCTTCTCTGAGAATGAACATTTTCTTGAGTATAGCTTGTATCCACCCCTGTGAAAATTCATATGGCTTTTATCAAAGTTAAGAAGGACCCTGGAGATCTTGAGGAGTTGGAGGAGCTTAGACATTTAACCTTTTAGGAATCCACATGAACAAGAGAGGTCAAGGATACCATACTAGGTGATATTAGCATCTCATACACTTAACCTATGAAGTTGTAGAAAGTGAATATCGATAGTGAGGAGCATCCTAAGATGTCATCTATAGGGGATTATTAGGTTGATAAAACAACGATAGAGATCTAGGATCTATTGCGGGAGTATGAATATATGTTTCCTAATATGTTTTCAGAGATGAAAGGGATTAAGGGATAAAGAAAAAGATCGATATATTGTTAGCAACTGGGTTGATTTTCCCTTTGGATGAGTCTGCATGAATTACTCCCATTGTGATATAGAGTAAGAAGGGTACCGATGATATCAGATTTTGTGTTGACTATATAAGATTGAACTCATCTTTCCTACATGATCCTTTTTTGACTCTTTTCAGTGATGAACTACTATATCAAGTGGCTAAAAAGGAAGCTACTCCTTTAAAAATGGGTTTTCAAGTTATCATCAAGTTCAGATTGTAGAAGAGGATAAACAAAAGAGTACTTTCACCACATAATGGGGTTCATTTGCTTATATTTTTATGCCCTTTGGGCTAAAGAATGCTCCAACTGTCTTTTAGAAGATCGCCATTGATGCATTCCATAACTTTATTCATGAATTTATTGAGGTATGTACATGGATGATTGAAATGTATATAGTTTGTTTAAGGAAAACATATGCCTACTTTGGTTGATGTCTGATCGGTGTTGACAACTACAAATCTATCTGAAACTGAAGAAGTGTATCTTTTGTGTACCTTTTAGACATCTGCTAGGACATATGTGATATTGAATATGCCTCCTCCTATGACTGCCAAATAGTTGTGATCAATGTTGGGTCATAATGGATATTTTCACAGATTTATCAGAAATTATGAAAGCATAATTGCCCCATTGGAGAAATTGTTGAAGAAATATGAAGTTTTCAGTTGGAATCCAGAGTGTGATCAAGCCTTTGATTCCTGCAAAAAAAAGTTGAGTATTTCCCCTATTATGATATATCTGAATTGGAAGGTGGAATTCCATGTACACATTGATGCTTCTGGCATTGTTTTGGTTGCAATCCTTGTGCAACTTAGTGAAGGGAATATAGTGTATATTTTAACCTTGTACACTATTTTACTGCAAACATATTTTCAATAAAAGAAAAGAAAAGAAAAGATACAATGGAAAATACACACATTACACAGATATTTTTCTCTTGGAAACCCAAACCAAGAAAACCAACATATTCTATATTCATTCATAGTAATACATTGCTTACAATACAATATACATATAATATCAAACAACATCCAAAAACCTAACCCAGTGACCTGGATTAGTCAACAAACCTAATTCCTTAACCATAAATAGAAAACCATCGACAAAGACCATGTGCCAAAAGACTTCCCAACAATGGACATGAAAATCGAGGCGACATGAAAACTGAGTAAAAAATGAGATACATTTCCTGAGGAAAAAAAATTTCTCAGGGGCTCTTCCCTTGAACCCCTCAAACCCCCCTGCGCACCTGGTGCAACGTAGAAGACATTAAAGCTAGTTGTGCAAAGAATATAACACATACCCAAGATTCTCCCACTTGTTGTTTTCTTTGCATACATGGGGTTACAGGGTTACATAGTTAACAATCCAAGGCAACAATTCCCATGGATCCTCTACACCAAGAGGTCTGCTCAATGATCACAAATTTTGTTAATGAATTTGCAACATTCTTCAAAATGTCCACCTTCATCAATAACACTTTGTTTTCTTCAACCACGTCTCTCACAAAGTGATATTGAATATCAATATGCTTTGTCTTTGAATGATACGTCAAGTTATTCACCAGAAAAATTGCACTCTGACTGTCACAATATATCCTTACAAGTTGTTTTACCAATCCAATACTTGAACACAATATTTGTAACCATACTACTTCCTTACTTGCATGAGTGGCTTCCATGTATTCAACTTCTGTAGTTGAAAGAGCCACTACAACCCGCCTTTTTCTCATCCAACTGATTGCTCCTCCAAACATGTTAAACACATACCCACTTGTAGATCTCCTACGATCCAGATATCTGGCCCAATATGCATCCACAAAGCCATGTATGTCCAACAATTTTTCCAATCCTGGTCTTCCTTGGTAGAACAATCCATAGCTAGCAGTTCCATGCAAATACCTGAAAACCCTTTTTACTACTGTCCAATGCTCATTCCCTAGTTTTGACATATACCTACTTAAAACTCCCACTGCATGTGAAATGTCCAGTCTAGTACAAACCATTGCGTACATCAAACTACCAACTGCACTCGCATATGGAATACGAGACATGTCCTCCTCCTCTTCCTATGTCTTGCAACACCGATCCATAAATAACTTTACACCAACAAGAATAGGGACCTTGAACGATTTACATTCCTGCATATTAAACCTTTGTAATATTGTCTCAACATATTTTGTCTGATTTAACCAGAGTTTCCTGTTTTTTCGATCTCTTTTAATTTCCATTCCCAAAATGAAATTTGAAGCACTGAGATTGTTCATGTCAAATTTAGAGGACAAATGAGTTTTCACATCTGGGATAATCTCCTTGTTGTTTCCTATCAACAACATGTCATCCACATACAAGACCAAATAAATCAAATGATCACCAATTAATTTAAAATACATACAATGATCCTCTTTGCTTCTTGTGAAGCCAAGTCCGAGCATATAAGTATCAAATTTTTGATACCATATCCTTGGTGATTGTTTTAAACCATACATGGACTTTTTCATCTTGCATACCAACTCCTTCTTTCCCTTCATAACAAATCCTTCTGACTGCTTCATATAGATTTGTTCTTCCATATCACCATGTAGGAATGTTATCTTCACATCCATATGTTCTACTTCAAAATAAAATGCAACAACAACAAATAATAAAAATCTTATAGAAATTAACTTGGAAACATGAGAAAAAATCTCACCAAAATCAATTCACTCAACCTGAGAATAACCCTTTTCTACTAACCGAGCTTTGTATTTCTCCACTTTGCCTTCTGTATTCATCTTCTTTTTAAATACCCATTTTATACCAGTGATATTTCTTCTAGTCGAAAACTCCACTAGATCCCAAGCCTCATTCTTATCCAAGGATTTCATTTCTTCATCCATGGCCTCTTTCCAGAGATTTCCATCCCCTGAATCTACTACCTCCCTGACAGTTCTAGGATCATCATCAGTAATAGAAAAGGAAAAATTTGAACGGAAATCAGATGGAGTATACCTTTCTGGTATCCTTATTTCTAGAACCGATCTCCTCAATATTGAAGTATGAGGATCTTCTTTTTCTTATTCTTGTTCTTCTGTAGAGTCTAATTCATTGTCCTTTAAATAAAACTTTATTTTCTTTGGTTCTTCCTTACTTGGTAGGACTTCCTATTTAACAACATCCTTCATTTCCCTAAATACCACATCTCGGCTATACACAACCTTCTTAGTTTCTAGGTTCCAAAGCTTATAACCTTTGAGACCATCTTTATACCCAATAAAGATACATTTTTCAACCTTCTTATTTAGCTTACTCATGTTTTCCTTTGGAACATGAACATAGGCCTCACAACCAAATACCTTGAGATGTGTGAGAGAAGGTTTCTTACCAGTCCATACCTCTTCTGGAGTCTTTTCATCCATCACTGATCAGGGTGATCTGTTGACCAGGTAACATGCAGTACCCATTGCCTCTGCCCAGTTCCATTCATTGTCCCTAAATAAAACCTTTATTTTCTTGGTTCTTCCTTACTTGGTAGGACTTCCCATTTAACAACATCCTTCATTTCCCTAAATACCACATCTCGGCTATACACAACCTTTCCTTATTTCCTAGGTTCCAAAGCTTATAACCTTTTGAGTAACTTCATCTTATACCCAATAAAGATACATTTTTCAACCTTCTTATTTAGCTTACTCATGTTTTCCTTTTGAACATGAACATAGGCCTCACAACCAAATACCTTGGATGTGTGAGAGAAGTTTTATTACCAATCCATACCTCTTTTGTAGTCTTGTCATCCAATGCTAATAAGGTTGATTGATTGACAATGTAACATGCGACTCCATTGCCTTCCTCGCCCCACAATTCTTTCCTTCCCTAACCACACACCACCACCGAAAGCATGCACCTTTATTTTTCCATCAATGTCCTATCTATCCTTTCTGCGAACCCATTTTGTTGAGGTACATGGAGTAGTATTCTTCCTTTCTCTATACCTGCGAATTTTACATAATTTTCAAATTCATTCTTACGTAAATTCCCCATTATCTATCCTCAACAACTTAGTTCTTTTTTTCTCTATTTGATTCTCAACAAGAGCCTTAAACTCTTTAAACCTATCAAAGACTTCATATTTCTTCCTGAGGAAATATATCCAAGTATTCCTCTAGAATTCATCTATAAATGAGACATAGTATAAAGATTTTCCCAATGATGGAACCGACACAGGTCCAAACACATCATTGTGAACTGGCTATACAATTCCTTTTTCCCTCATTGTAGTAGAGGGGAATCTTACCTGATTCTGCTTCCCATATACACAATGTTCACAGAAATAAAAATCCAGAGAACAGTTAGACATACCTTCAACCATACCTTTACCATGTAGTAGTCGAATACCCTTCTCTCTGATATGCCCCAGTCTTTGATGCCACATCATAACCTTTTCTCCAAAGACTATAGGAGTTCTTTATTCTTCAACTCTAATATCAGGAACACTAGAACTATTACACCCATCATTAATAGTGCTTCCTTTAAGCTTATACAGATTTCCAAACCGAACTGCCTTCAGAAACACCATTACTCCTTAAACCATCATGTAGGTTTCCATTTCAAATATTGTTTTTACCCCTGCACTGTCCATTTTTCTTACATAAATCCAATTTCTGGTCAATCCTGGGATGTGCTGAACATTAGGTAGTGATCTAATCCTTCCATCTATGAGCCTCAACTTGAATTTTCCTCAACCTATGATCCTGGTTGTCAAGTCATCACCTAGGAAAACATTACCTCCATCATATCTTTCATATTCACTGAACCACTCCCCGTGGGGATTCATATGAAAGGATTGTTGATATTATGGTAGCTGTGGGAGGTATTCACCTCCACATGTAAACCTGGCGAGAATAGAATACTTCGGGAAGCAAGAAGAAACCCTAATGAGTTGACTAATAACCCTAGAAGACTTGTCATCTCAAGAAGATAATTTATATTAGGTCATTAGCCTCCAAGAGAAGAAGTCAACTAGAAGAAATAATAATATACTGAACAGACAGATACCCAGAATGAGAATTCGGCCTAGGCAGTTAGCCAAAATTACTATAAATACTGGAGGCCATTATTCATTCTGGCAGGTAGTCTCAGAATTGCAGAGCAAAAAATTGTGCGCATTGCAATGCCCAGTCTTGTGTGCAAGTTTGAGGAGAGATTCCATTGTAGTTACTGCAACTAGCAGATCACATTTGGATTGGCCTATCTCTTGGTTAGGGTTTGGACTATTTGATCAGCTCTTGTTGGTGTGCTATCCTTGGGGAAAGGTGCACTACCCTTTGTTTGGCTATCTAGCCTAGCGTTTTCTTTCAGAGTGATTCTCTGTCAAGGTTAAGGTGCTCGGAGGATGGGTTTGGCCTATGGTTGGGTGAAAATAGTGATATTGTCAATGGTAAAATGAGCACATCCATTATATTATAACATGTTATGGGCCCACACCTCCTTAATTCAGTCTAACCGTTGGAAGGAAACATAGCCGCAAGGATATTGAGCTCGTTGAAGAACTGCCACTAGAGCTTCTAGCAGGAGCAGTCACCATAGTGCTGCCACCAGGGTTACTAGCAGGTGCAGTTGTAGAAACCCTAATCCTCTTGTTGAGGAACCTTAAGTGAAGGGATTTACCTAATTTCCAGACAGATCAGTGCTCCCTAGCCTAGCGCATCTCCCGATACTCTCAACAAGACAAGACGTCAAATTTGAGTTTCTGGTCAAATCTAAGGTTGACCAAATCAAAGCAGCCATGACTTACTCTATGAAGTCAGAGAACAAGTTAGATGGACTTCTAACTTCATAGTGTGGAAGAAAAGGATCGACCTCATCCTTTCCAAGAATAAAGTGCTAGATATCGTGAAACCAGAGTTTGAAGAAGGAAAAGAGAAGGAACCGCAGAACGTTGCAGCTATGGAGAAGTTCAAAGACAGTGACATCAATGCTATGAGTATCATAATGGAATCTATAAAATACCACTTGATACCGTACATCTCCCATCTTGACTCATCGAAGAAGATGTATGATGCCCTAACAAAAATATTCTCTTGCAGAAACATTGGAAAAGTAATGAGTTTGAAGAATGAGATCCATGACATGAAGATGAATGTTGATGACAGTATAACATCATACTTTGTGAGAATCTCTCAGTCAAGAGATCAACTACAAGCTATTGAAGAGATCGTTTCAGAGAAGGAATTAGTAAACATAGTACTAAATGGTCTTCCCAAGACATGGAATGCATTTTTCGTAAGAATGAACACAAGGTAAGAGTATCCTACATTTGAAGAACTCTGGACTTGTTGTGCTCAAGAAGAATCAAGAATTAGTGCAAAAGAGAAACTCCAAAATAAGTACGATGATCAATCCTTCACAACAAGATTCAAGTTTTTCAGAAACAAAAGGAAGTTTGGTTCAAGGAGGAAGCCAAATCAAGAGAAGAACATTTCATAAATACAATGCTTCAACTGTCGAAAGTATGGCCACTACAAGAATCATTGTCCCGAGCTAAAGAAAAGGAAGGGGACACATGAAGCATTAGTTTTTGAAGAAAAGGAACCTACAAAGAATACTAAGCAGGATGAAAGAGACTTCTTGTACATATCTTGTTTGCATAGTCTCTACACATATATTGTATATCTATCTCTTAGAGGATAATGTGTTCCAAGAAGAACTATACCTATGGAAGAACACCAAGATAAGGATTGCTATCATTATACAAATTATATAAAACACATGAACATATGAAATACATCAAACAAATCATGTGGAAGCTATTACAAGATAATCCGAAATCAGGATCAATCCTGAAGATACTTAGAAGAAGCAAAGACAAAAAGATATTGGAAAAAGACTTATAACACTTTGCAGAAGGGAATAAGGATGTAGACGGAAGCATGGAATCTCCTAGATGGAGGGAGCCCATTATATATCACCTAAAATCATGAATTCATACATGAAGAATGGATTAGGAGGGAGATAATCCTATGATCCATTAAATATGATGAAGTATATATCCATGGTAGCAGACATGAAAAGTAGTACATGCTCAGTTCTACCCTAGAAGAAGAGAAGCCTTAAAGTATCCCTGTTTGTCCATCTAGATCCGTGATTCTATTATGAAAGAAAGAAATGGAATATTTAGGGAATGGAATCTATAAGAAACTTCATGAACCCGAGAACTAAAGAAACACATCAGGAAGAACATGAAGATTCCAAGAAAGGAAGAGAAGCCAAGATAACCAGTCACTATATTAAGAATCACAAGATTACCAGCCTAACATGAACTCACTAAAAGAAATCAAGCAAAGGAAATAAAAGGTGTGATGAAGAACATTGTATATGAATACAAGTATTGCAAGATCCATAACTAGAGGTTCTCCCAGATGGAGGGAGAAGATTATGATGATTACTTGTTCCAGTAAACCAGACATACCTCTACATAAGTCATTATATCGTCCACAATATCCATGGGTTGGAGTTCTACATCAGATGAATGCAAAGACTGTTCTCTAGAACAATTGAACAAAGAGTGTATGAAGAGAAACCTCAAGACTTTGAGAAAGAGACCCTTATATGCAGATGGAAGAAAATAACTTGGTGGAGAACCTCTAGTGCACAGCAGAAGCGTGGTGAAGATTTTCTATAACAGAGATATTGTATCAAGATGATATAATCTATTGATCAGAGCTACATGAAGCCTTCAAAGAAAACCAATGTTCTAGACCGAAGTACATTTGAAATCAAGCATTACATTATCCGTGATGAAGTCCAGAAAGGAGAAAGAAATTCTCCAATACATATCTCCACAGATGAGCAGATAAGCATACATTTTGGTAAAGCTTTTGTCCAAGATGAAAGAGTTTGCGTACTCAAGTTGGAGCTCATGGAGATGAATTCCTTATTGAAAAATAAGACTCACAGGTTGGGAGGGAGCACTAATGTATTATTGGACAATCATTTTTCAGTTCAAAAAATGGTCCAGGATGAGCAGATTCTTTCCAGTTTGGAAAGTGGATTGAGATTTCTGACGAATAGACATTTTCCAGTTAGGAAAATGGTCCAGATTGTTGATGTACCATAGACAGTGACTTCCCATTGTGGTTAACATGGGGAGTGGTCTAGGTCAGTCTCTCTTATTGAGGGTTACTCAAGAAGACTGACCTGCCTCGTTGGGCAACGATTTCTCATTGTGGTTAACATGAGGAATGGTCAATTTTGGAGGTTGGTACAGGACAATATTTTCCTCTTGTGGTTAATAGAGGAAATGGTTCGGACAATCATTCCTTAGGGTGTATTCATTCTCTCCAGGTTTCACTTTGTTTAGTGCCGGAGGAATGGCCCACGGTGGGGAATGGTCCAGGCTCAACAATCAGGGACAAACATTACTTAGGGCAGATTCATTCTCTCCAGGTTACACTTTTTTTAGTGTTAGAGGAATGGCCCAGGGTGAGGAGTGGTCCAGGATCATAAATCAGAACAATCATTCTTCCTTGTTTGAGAAGAATAAGGCAGATAGCCCATCGTTGATGTTCTACTCCGAGGGAAGATATTCTTCCAGATCTCACAGATGGGAGTGAAAGATTGGCCTAGATGATTCAGTTTATATCATAACATTGTTTCTGTGCAGGTTGATATCATATGATTGTTATGAAGACTGTATGGCAGTATATGTATACTACTGTGGTGGATGTGTTCCACTGTTCATGACTATGTGTTACTGATCAAGTACTTGTTTTCTACTTGGTGTGGTAGTGTGCCACTGGATTGTAGTTATGTACTACTCTGGATAGACACAGTTGTGCTCTATTTTGTTCCGATTACCTTAAAGACTATTAGCGGTTTGGTAAATGATTATCAGCCAGATGAATGATTAAAGGACAGAGATTTCCCAGACAGAAAATGGTTCAGAACATCTACTCTTCTAGGACATATGTCCAGATTAGAAGAATGGCTCTTGTATCACTCTGTGGTGTGAGTGACTTATCCAACTTCATGTTTTATTACTCAGATGGAGTATGGTTTTGAGAGATGATGCAGCTGATGACACCAATGGTGATGATGTTGCTCATGATCTAGTCATGAGATAGTATAGACGACTATGCTGATGCTACCGGGTGAATTGTATGTTTTGTGCTCAAGACCATTACCTATAATACCTCCCTAGCTAGGAGGGAGTGTTGATATTATGGTAGCTATGGGAGGTATTTACCTCCACGTGTAAAACTGACTAGAATAGAATACTCCGAGAAGAAAGAAGAAACCCTAATGAGTTGGCTAATAACCCTAGAAGACTTGTTGGCTCAAGAAGATAATTTATATTAGGTTATTAGCCTCTAAGAGAAGAAGTTGACCAGAAGAAATAATAATATATTGAATAGACAGATACCCAGAATGAGAAGTCGGTCCAGGAAGTTAGCCAAAATTAGTATAAATATAGGAGGCCAGTCTTCATTCTAGAAGGCAGTCTTAGAATTGTAGAGCAACAACTTGTGCGCACTGCAGTGCCCAATCTTGTGTCCAAGTTTGAGGAGAGATGCCATTGCAGCTGCTGTAGCTAGCATATCACGTTTGGCTTGGACTATCTCTTGGTTAGGGTTTGGACTATCTGATCAACTCTTGTTGGTGTGCTATCCTTTGGAAAGGTGCGCTACCCTTTGTTTGGCTATCTAGCCTAGGGTTTGCTTCCAGAGTGATTCGCTGTCAAGGTTAAGGTGCTCGGAGGGTGGATTCGGCCTATGGTTGGGTGACAATAGTGATATTGTCAATGGTAAAATGAGCACATCCATTATATTCTAACAAGGATGCACATGTTGTCAACCAACAATACTTCTCATGGTATGCATGTGTTCTTGAAAGAAACCAGTACCCATCCTCCCTTCTTCCTTGGTCTTTTCTTATATGAAGGAGATTCTTCATATCCCTTCTTTTTCTCAACTTTGGATCTACACTACTTCTTGTAGTGCCCATCTTTTCCACATCTCTTATCTTCTTGTAGTGCCCTTGTTTTCCACATCTCTAACATACCTTTACAAACTTTCCAGGAGACTTAGATCTTCCCTTATACTTAGATATCCAACTTGAGGACTTATATCTATTACTTTCTTAGGAGCGTCCTCTTGCAAATAATGCATCTTTTTTATGTCCTTCCATGCTATTTCATCTCATCTCTTCCGACAACAAGAATGATACCACTTCATCAGACTTCAAGGCAGTTGTATTAATACCTATGGCCACAACCATACTATCCCACGAGTATGGTAAAGAGAACAATAAATTGATACACTTATCTTCACTTGAAATTTTAATCTCAACAGATACTAATTGACTTACCACAGTATTGAAGGCGTTCAAATTATTTTCCATCGAGTCTCCATCTCTCATCCTTAGGTTACAAAACTTCTTTCTCAAGAATAGTTTATTTACTAGGGGATTAGACTAATACAATTTCCCCAACTTATCCCATAAATATTTGAATATATCTTCTTCTGACACATTCTGTAATACTGAATCTGAGAGACACAATCAGATTGTGTTCTTCGCCTTTCGATCCAACATTTTCCAGTCATCTGTTCAATTTCCTATAGGTGCAATACGTGGATCCACCATGATCCACTGATCTCTGTCCACCAACATGTCTTCCATCTTGAGCTTCCACAACTCAAAACGTTTCAAATTAAACTTCTTGATCTCCATTTTCGAACTGCTTGCCATTTCTTCTCACTTGAAAAATCAATACCATAGATATCCCACTATAACAAGGCTTATCATAGTCTCGAGCCCAACCCTTGACCATAAAGGTGTCCCCCTGAAGCCAACAAATCTCTCATAACAAATGTGTATTTTAACCTTGTACAATATTTTACTGCAAACATATTTTCAATAAAACAACAAAAAATATACAATGGAGAATACAAACGTTACAAAGAGATTCTTCCCCTCGAAACCCAAACCAGGAAAACTGACATATTCTATATTCATTCATAGTAATACATTGTTTACAATACAATATACATATAGGATCCAGCGAAATCCAAAGCCCTAACCCAATGACATGGATTAGTCAACAACCCTAATTCCGTAACCAAAAATAGAAAACTATCTGCAAAAACCATGTGCCAAAAAACTGCCTAACAATGGACATGAAAATTGAGGCGACACGAAAAACAAGGAAAAAATGTGACACGTTTCTCGAGGTAAGAAAAAATTCTCAGGGGCGATGTCCTCGAACCCGCGAAGGGGGGGCCTAGTGCCACCCCCTAAAACCCCCCTATGTGCCCGACGCAATGTAGCAGACACTAAATCTAGTCGTGCAAATAATATAACACATACCCAACATATAGATCACCCCATCTATTTTTCTAGTAGGAAGCTTTCTCAAGCCAAGCACAACTACACTACCACCAAATGGGAAGGTTTGGAAATGGTTTATGCTTTGCAAATATTTAGAGACTATTTTTTAGGAGGTCATTTTAAATTCTTTATTGATCATTCAGATCTAACATATCTGATCAATAAGCCCGTGTTCAAAGGAAGATTTTGTAGATGGTTGTTGTTGTTTCAGGAGTTTTCTTTTGAGTTCATTGTCAAGCCATGCAAATTAAATGTTGGCCCCAATCATCTATCTCAATTAAAATCAATAGAGAGTGGTAGCGTTGTAGATGATTAGATCCTAGATGCAAATCTTTTTAATATTGAGGATCCTTGATTACCTTTATGACATTGCATTGTTTCTCACTATTGGTACTATGCCTGATGGGTATTCCGCAACTCAGAAGAGGCACTTAGTGGTCTGTGCTTCTGAATATTAGTTAATCGCAGGCCATTTGTATAAGCTAGGATTGGACAACATACTTCCACAATGTGTACTTGATCATGAATTGATATAGGAGGATCCAAAATGCTCAAATAATGATATCATTATGAGCTACATTCAGAACATCAACCAAGATGAATTCTGACTTTGTTTTTTAGAGGAAATTGCATAATTATACCATTTTTTCATATTATATATATAACTATATATATAACTATAACTATATATATATATATATATATATATATATATATATATATATATATA
>SNQJ01S0008960.1:309693-321440 GCA_010110895.2 Picea sitchensis | reverse complement strand
TGAATTTTGATTTTAGAAACCCCGAACCCCAATATTGAATCGGGAATGGGTAGCTCGCTAATGCAACCTCCTCTAAGGGGGATTTCCCATTTGAGGGAGATTAATTCAAAAAAAAATAAAATGATAGTGGATGTGTTACCGGAAGTAAGAAGATGAAACCCTAAATGCTAGCGTAAGGTGTACAATGAAGGATCGGCTAGCATTAAATTGGAGAAAGATATATCGATTAGGCTAAAACGATCTTGCAAAGGATTGTGCAAAGTAAAGCCCTAGATCGTTGAAACAAAAAAGGAAAATGGGAAATCGATTTGGTTTTTTGGGGGTTGAAGACAAATGAAGGACTAGTGCCTTTGGAGGGCTATGGGATCACTATGTCAAATCCAATTGAGGTCTAGGGTTTATGATGAGGCAATGTTGATGGCACCCAGAGGATTTCCCTTCAAGCGTTACCTAGGGTTAGAAGGGTCCCTTCAAGGTTGGATGGGAGGATCGGTCCATGGAGAAGCCTTTCCTGGTACTATCAAGGTGAACAAAAAGGTTGGCCAATTAAAAGAACAGAGCCCTAGGACGTCCTACCTTAATGCATGAACAATAATTTCAATGATCAAAGGGGGAAGGTTAGAGAACTTACCTTGAGAACCCTTCCAAGTGGAGAATTTCACCCTTATTTGGCCTTGTAGTAGCCTTTTTCTTCTAGCAAATCTTCAAGAGTGCTTATCTAAATCTTGAACAATAACTAAACATTCACCAAGAAAATAATGGATACTCAAAGAACTCTTCAAGCCAAGTTTCTCATTAATCTCCATCGATTTGAAATGGAGGAGTCTTCCTTTTATAAGTGAAGATCCTCCTGAAATACAATGCAATACCATGAGCTCCAAAAGCACTAACCCGACGAAAACCATGGGGAAATACAACAAGTAACATAATACATCCCATAACATGCTCAAAAAGTGAAGCGACCTTCTAGAAGAGGTCCAATACAATATAATATGCCACACGTGTAGACTAGAGAGGGAGTGAGAAGGTGCATCCCTCAATAAAAGTGTGATCGTCCAAGGAGAAGATCCATAGACGAGTCAAACATGGTTCAAATAGCTCCAACATCCTCTAACCAACATCCTAAAACAAAGGAATGGTCCAAACATGCACTAACAAATTCCCAAATGATGATGTCAATATCATGTGTGGGAGTCGTCCAAGTGGAAAAGTCAACATAAGAGGCATGTGTGGGAACATCTAGGAAAGCACTCCTCAAGCAATCATCAAGTAATAGCACCACATCATCATAGGGTCCAAGTCACCATGTGTAGCCACCTCTGTAATGTGTAACCAACCCCTCCAATGCATTAAATACTCCCACGTGTGGTCCAAGGAGAGAAAATAATGCATGAGGGTGAATGCAACATCCAATTGAGCAAGAAGAACAAATATGAGTGGTCCATGTGGCATGTGTGATGACATGGCATCCTTGTCATGGCTTGATGCACTGTCATGGATCCCAATGCAGTATCACAGATATCGAGGCATGGTACACGTATCCCAATGCACAATACCCACTGGAAGTGATGGGTCTAGCCTCTTAGCAAGCCATTAATTGGTAGCACCTAGTGACATCTCTTAACACAACATAACAAATGGTGGTTAGTTTTAATACTTGCCTAAGTCTTACCAAGGGGAACAATATTAACCTTTATAGATGCATCGAGTCCTAGAACAACCCATATTTCCTAAGTACATGGGTGATAGATAGGAAAAGATGAATAATAATGATGAAAGGGAAGGGGGAATGAGTTCATGTGATGTGTAATGTCCCTTTCCAAATAGGAGCTCCAGAGAGGAGGCTTAATGGTCTAAATCACCCCGTTAGACTATAGCCAGGGCCAGAAAGGGGTAAACAGGGTCACTTTAGTCACCGGTGTTATATTCGGAAAGTGACATTGAGCTAAAAAGGGTAAAAAGCGCTTTTAAGTCAGTATGAGCTAAAAATAGAAGTCAACAGTGAATTAGGGTTTCAACAATGATTTAGGGTTTTGGAAAGCTATAAAGGAAAGGTCAACAACCTAATTCATCATTATGTAGATTACGACTTATCATTGAGGAGAGAGGCGTATCTCAGTAGAGATAGTTTAGTGGATTCCAGGAGGAAGACACCAGTTGGCTGATTTCGGTGTTGAGAGATACACCCTAGTCATCGAGAGGATAATTCAGGTCTCTTCCATCATTCTTCAACAACAGTTACATAGTGTTCAGCAGCAAGGGCGCTTCATCTAGAGGGAGGGCGCAACTTCTGAGGGGGTTTTAGGTCGACTTACCCCATCCAAGGGGAATTTCGAGATTTCCCTACGACCCATTTGAGAGGAGGGCAAGGCGCATCTTTTGCCTGGTTCCTCATCAGATTCCGACAAAGGAATCAACTGGGACGTATTTTCCAGACTTGGACGTGCGACACTTTTGGCAGGCACATTTGGGGTTCCAGAGCCAGCATTAGACCAGATTTAGGGAAACCCTTGCGACCCATTTCCCAATAGACCAAGGCGGTCGTTTTGAGACATATCTCGTCCGATTCCGACGGTGGAAACACTAGGAGGCATTTTTCCAGAAGAAGAGGGGCGCATTCCCCCAGGGGTATCCATCCAGGGTCTAGAATCATCAACAGAGGGGTCTGACAGATACCTATACCGAGGACTAGAGCAGGGCGCATCATTTGGGACAGTTTCCAGGCCTTTCCGAGAAGTATAGCTCCCAGGGCGAACTTTCTAGACTTCCAGCAGTTACCGTCAGAGCTGCCATATTCCCAGCGCACCCATTGATTCCGCAACACTCACATATTCCGGGTATTATCTTTTAGTTGCTTATTTGTATTCCGGCTAAGATCCTTTTGTCTTCTGATCTAGCCGAGTGTTGTTATTTTATTCAACCGCATTCGGCCTATTGTAATCTGCAGAGATATCATAATACAAACTTTGCAGTCCTTTGTCGCATTTATTATTTGTACGATCATTTATATGCTGTAAACAATAGATCCTACATACACATTAACAACATTTCCTAGACTAGTCAAGTCAGGAGCATTACATGATGACCCTCAATGTCTTAGACGCGCAGATGTCTTTTTTATTCATTTATTCATTCATCTAGCTTTCATGAGCTAGGATTTTCATACATAATAGCCTTCGAGAGGGAGCTTAGCATTGAGTTACCTATCCTCGACACTGTTTCTTATTACCCCTTTAAGTCTTTTTCTTGAAATGTTTATTTTATCGAACAAGTCCCTCTTATTTAGATATCCATAGACAAACCAAGGACTAGGGGCATTGGCCTCATAGCGAGGGGGCATTGCTCAAGCTTCATATTTTGGCTTTTGACTTTAGCTCTTCACCTCTTAGGCTTATTGGCTTTATTGATTCAGGATTTTATCAATTTGACCTTTCCTTTTGACCTCTAAGAAATCATACATGACTAGGATACAATTTTTTGCATGGATGGAATGAATGATATAAGGAATGTGGAAAATCGCTAGCATGGTTGTTGCGTGGAAAACACTATCAGTAGTGCAGGTTAACCCGATAAATGACACACTTCTAACATAAAAGATGTTCCCCAAGGTACTACTAAGCAAGTAATAAAACCATGTAATGTTATGAAGTGCTACTAGACAGTGTTAGGTGTTTACCACTTTACAACAAGCTAAGAAGTTATATCACCACACCCAAATAAACATTGATACATGGAATGTCAAAAGAAGGATGTTGGAGCAATACCATACCATCCATAGTGCATTTGTCATCTGAGGAGCAGGGATGAAGGTGAGCTACACTACAACTGAGCTAGCACGATAATATATCTGGTGGAGATCATGAGAAAGACTGTCTGGATTTGGAAAAGATGAGCATGACACCTCATGCAAGTAGGAGCATGACACCCTTGCGAGGGTGTCCAAAAGTTGTCACCCTTGGAGGGGTAATAGAGCTCAATGGTCTGTTGTGGTCCATTGATCGCCAGTAAGAATATGTCTTGTTTGGATATATCCAGCTTCATTTTCAGGATTTGGTACCCAAAATTGTTCATCACCAAGTAAATATAAATTTTACTATCATCGTCTCCTAGAGTGGTTGGAAATGCTTATTCCTATAACGATTATCAAGTTTTCTATTCAAGTTTGACCGTACTTCAAATTTGAACAAAATTAAGAAATATTAATCTCCCTATTCATTTCTGATAGAACTTCAGAATTTACATTATGTGGAGCACACCTTTCCAGAAATATTATTATAAAACATCAGGAAAACTTTAGGCCCATTTTTTTGGATTTTTTTCTTTTCTTTTTGAAGGTCTCACTGCTGCAGTATAAATTTACTGGAACTTTCCTATTAAAATAAAAAAAAAATGTTTTTTTTTACCTTTTAAATCCATGAAGTACAAAAATAAGCTAGCTGCAAAATCCTTCCTTAAAATCATCCCTGGAAGCATACTCTTGACAGTGATTAAGATACTATTTATAAATGGAACAACTATGAGCATTGGGGGTCCAAACCAGATCAAATTTTGAAAATAATTATGATGCAAAACCAGTTTCATACAGTTATTAGAAATGATAGTGTGGACTTTACAACATTTTTGACGACTATAGAAAATGTACTTGTTATCACAGGATTTGTACTTGTGCAAAACCCACCACAATATCCCCAAATCTTGCGTAACTACGGAAGAAACTATCACTGTCACCTAAGTAGGATCTTCCCTCGTTTTATTGATGGAGGAGGTCCACCACAAGTGAGGCCTCCCTGGTGACCTCAAGGGATCGAATAGCAAGTTTGATAGCCAAGTCTACCGCTCCCTATCTTGATCATTTGTTAGTTGGTCTGGGTCTAGGAAGGAAAAAGAGGTAATAAGGTGATTGTTGTACCTGCCCGGAACAAGAACAATTTGCAGCATATATATAACAATTACCAAGCTAAAGTATGCAACAATGACCTCTCTAGACACTAGACTAGTTAAATTGCATTGGCTGTTGCAAATTTGCAGCAGTAAATGATTTGCAACAACAACAACAATTAATGCTCAGAAACACCACAATTGACCAAAAAAAGCACGCATTTAACCAATAGAATATTATCCAATTGCTAAAGATGATATCTGAACAAGTTAAACCACTTATAATTAGGTGTATGCAGCAAATTAAGACAATTTTCAGTGGCTGTAGCAAACTTTTGTAACAACAACAATAATTATTGAGTTTGCTAGAGTTAGGGTTAGCATGGTTAGTAGGACACCTAAGAGATATGGAAAGATGATTTTAACAACTACTTTCACCACAAGATTTCTTCTAGATTAGTGTCGTTGTCAATCTAGGGCCTATGGAGTCTCAAATGCATCTAAACTTGAAGATTGATCTAATTGAAACCAAAAGGTAGAGTCTAAACCCTAAGGTGCAAGCACGTTTGAGCCTTAGGCTTTAGACTTTGAGGAAAATGATATCTAGGGTGCAAGCATGTTTGGGCTCTAGTTATCGTTTTTCCCTTCTTGTAGCTTCACTGAGATCAAAGATCAATTGTCTAGGGCTAAAATCCTAAAGTGCTAACACTTAAGGGCTTTAGGCTTCTAACCCTAGCAAGGACGTTTCACCAACTTGGACAAATAAAACTTTATGAGGGGAAGAAACACTTATGTTCCCCTCTAAGGATTTCAACAAAACAAGATTTCTTGCAACAAAATAGCAATTTCACCATTTACATCAACAAAATACTATAGAATTGCAGAAAATTACTTACTTTATCCAAGAAACCAAGAGTATAAAACCCTAACTACAGAAATATCCATCCAAAATGAGCAAAATCATCCACAAGAGACCTCCTTCAAGCATGGTGCACAATTGAAAAGACCAAGAATGGCTGAAATAGCGAAAATGCTAGAAGTGTTACCCCCACAAAGGTGAGGAGTCATGATGAGAAATGAAAAGGCTAGCACGAGCCTACTTATATGAGGCTAGCCTAGCTAATTTGCCCACGTAACATAACATTCATTTGATTCAACTGGGGCCGACCCCTCATTTAACCCTTTACAAAATGCTAAAATGAAAAATACATCATAAAAGGCCACACGCGTGAGACGTCAAGCCTTCCTAGGAAAGGAATAGGCCTCCAAAGGCCACATGGCACCAATCAAGATTGAAGTGATGGAAAATGATGTCTCTCCTCTCCCAAGGTCATGCCAATCATCACTGGTACCCCAACTGTCCATCAAATCCTAATGCCACGAAACCCTAGAAGATGATGTCATAGTCAATGGAGGGTGACATCAAGGGTTTGAGGTACTGTGTCCAGGCTGGAGGGAGCTTCATCTCTTCTTTGCAAGGTGTTTGGATGTTTGCTGCTGCAATGTCTCTGATTCAGTGAATAATAAGCCCTGGGGTACTCTGCGCAACATATGGGCTTCCAACCCATCTGTGTGCCATCATGACTGAATCTGCTCAAACCAAGCCCATCTATCCATCGTCTAAGGTTCCAAGGATGTGAGAGCTGATGTCTGAGGGTGGTGAGTCACTGGATGACTCACTGCTCTGCATCACACATGCCAAAATCCTGCAATAAAAGGCACAACGTCCTAGGTACAAGCCTAGGATGTCCCTCAAAGAACCATGTTAGGGCCATCCAAAACAAAGCAGAGTATAAGACAAGGTTAGCCAAGGTTCAAAAGAAATAGTAGTCCTTAAAACATGTAAAGTAAGATGTCACTTAAGATATAAGCCATGTGAACAATTCACCTCAGTATCCCCTTCAAACATCACACCAACCCAGGACCTCATGTGAGTTGGCAAGTTTGAATATGGGAGGACCTTCATCCAAGCCTATTATGTGTTCCAGTCTAGATAGGACACAAAAAACCCAGGTAGAGGGATAGGTCACGAGGGAAGCAATGAAAGAAAGAAACCCTTCAAGAGTAAGTGTGATAGTGATATGAATTAGGGCTTACTCCATGGCTTATGGTGTTATTAAATCCATTTCTATGAGCTCCTTTGTAGAGGGAGCACTTGCTGCTTGAGATACCCTTTCCTCGGTACTTTTTGCATTTCGAACTCTTTAATTGCCTTTTGATGCCCATTCTTTAATTTGTGAGACCCCTTTACAGATTTCAAGCTTTATTCCTTCATTTTTTATTGGGCTATAGTCCTTTATAATTTGGTGCATTCATTTGCATCCAGATATGGGTGATTACCATTAGAGGGGGTAGAGCTCAAGCTGACCTAAGGCTTTTATGGTGGCCTTTATCATTTAGCAATAGCATATATGTATAGAGAAGCTACATCAACCTCTGGGCCTTCAACCCCTTCTTCTCATGAGAGAATGGACCATGACTCGTTACAAAAGTTTGGGACACTATGAGAGGCTCCAGGATGGAAAGTGTTAAGTATGGTGGGAAACGAAACATTTCCCTTGTGAGGGTCCCCCCGTAGTACCCCTTTTCCTTTGGCGGTGACAACACGGGACTAGGACATAGAAGTTGACCACCAAGGTGAAACAAGGCAACTGACACAATTTCCTAAGCCAATGATCCATTATCCAACTTCAACCAAAGATCCTCATCCACATGCCGAACAAGTTAAGAACAACACTTTGCATGAAAGGAGTAACATATCTCATGGTGGCGTTGGCTTACCATCTTCCATACATTGGGTTGCTTGGATGTGATGAGCCTTGGTTGACCTGTGGCTGTAAAGGTAAATGAGGGGGGTCGCTGGGCCCATTTGTGGACGTGATGATCATCATTGTCTCCATTGCAGGCCACGAGACATGATCTCCTCTAGTTACCCCTAGGCATGGGGGGGGGTTAACATAGCCCACATGAGTGTGGTCTAGCAACAAGGAACAAGGTGATTGGGCTTGTATTAACACGGAGACCCTAGTTCAAAACCCCCAGAGTGAGTGTGAATGAGGCAAGGCGCAAGAATTGGGTGACTTTGATAACATAGATATGCTCTCAACACAACAACTTAGCCTAAGAGATTCTATAAGAAGTATTTTAAAAGAATATGGAAAATGCAAAATCTGAAACTATTTCCCGAAGTTTGTTTACAATCTCAAAAACATATGTGAGCATAAATTCATAAAGCTCTTTCTTTTTATGTTTTATCACCATATTTGTGTTAGGATAAACTTGACTTGGTAAAAGAGTCAAATCTATTTTGGGTAAACAAGTGGTTCGGTAAAAGAGTCAAATATATTTTAAGTAAACAAATGTTTTTTGGGCCCATGGTTTTCGGGCTCATGGTTTTTTGGTAGCCCGTAGTATTATGCCTGTGGATTACATGTAACGAATCCTATAAAAGGCTTAGGATACTTCATTATATGATGTGTAATATAGTGTGCACAATGTGCGAAATAGTGTGCGTGTATTATGAGAGAGCATGGTAAAAAGGGGGAAAGAGACTGTAAAAAAGAGTAAAGAGGAAGTTATAGCGGGAGTGTTGTAGGTTGTGTCCCTTTATTTGGTTGGAGAAATAAAAGAACTGGCAAATTTCTCGGTGGACGTAGCCCACACTGGGTGAACTACATATATGTTGTGTCTCTTGTGTATTGTGCTTTCATATTTTATTTCCGCATTATTTTAATTTTAATTGCTCTATGATTTATTTCCTAACAACTGGTATCAAAGCCAAAGGTTTGCTTGGTTAATAAACTCATAGGAAAAGAGGGTTCCTAGTTTGAGTGGGAGTAATGGTGGAAGAAGGAAAGTTTATGGTTGAAAAGTTTAATGGCCAAAACTATTAGCTATGGAAGATGCCAATGGAAGACTATTTGTATAAAAATAATATGTTCTTACCATTGGGCGGAATAGCAAAGAAGTCGACGACTATGAAAGACGAAGAATGGGAGATTCTTGACAGAAAGGAACTAGGAACAATATGGTTTTGATTGACATCGTCAGTGTCCTTCAACATTTAAAAATAAAAGACAACGAAAGATCCGATGAAGGCATTGTCCAAACTATATGAAAAACCCTCAGCCTCCAATAAGGTATTTCTTATGAAGCGTTTATTTAATATGAAGATGTYAGGAGGTGGGTCTRTTGCTGATCATTTAAATGAATTTAACATGGTCACAAATCCATTAAGTTCTGTAGGAGTGAACTTTGATGATGAGGTTAGGGCTCTTTTAATCTTGTGCTCATTGCCAAAAAGTTGGAATAACTTGGTCATGGATGTGAGTAATTTTGTCTCTAGTTCAAATACTTTAAGTTTGATGATGTTGTTGGTGTTATCCTTAGTGAGGAAATGCGAAGGAAACGAATAGGTGAGACATTAGGTAATGCTTTGACTGTGGAAAATAGGGGAGACAAAGGGAGAGAGGAAAGAGTTTAGGGAATTGTGGAAAGTATGAGAAAGGAAGATCCAAATCTAGAGGGAGACTAGAATGTTGACATTGCGGGAAGGAAGGACACAAGAAGAAACACTGTTGGTTTCTAAAAGGAAAACAAGGAGATGGATAACATGAGAAAAATCAAGAAGCAAATGTAACATGTGATGTGTTGCAAAGTGCTTTAATCCTTTCATTAGATAATATTGTTGATTCTTGGGTAGTAGACTCAAGGGTTTCATTTCATGCCACACCCCATAGGAAATATTTTCAAGATTATGTTCAAGGTGGTTTTGGACAGGTTTATTTGGGTGATGACAAACCATGCAAAATTGTTGAAAGCATAAGATACAGATAAAATTGCAGAATGGAAACAAATGGTTGCTGGAAGAGGTGAGACACGTTCTTGAATTGAGAAGAAATCTAATTTCAACAGGGAAGTTGGATAGTGAAGGCTGTGCAGTTGCATTTACGAGAAATTCGTGGAAGGTCACTAAAGGATCACTGGTAATAGCAAAAGGAGAGAAGGTAGGCACATTGTATTTATATATTGGTAATGTTGATTCTTCTATTGCTTTACTTTCCACAGGAGAAGATACAACATTATGGCATCATAGGCTTGGGCACATGAGTGAGGGGGATGCAAATTTTCCACTCAAGGAATTTTTTTTTTTGGTCAAATTTGAAGCAGGTTGATTTGGATTTCTGTGAGCACTGTGTTTATGGAAAATAGAAGAGAGTATGATCCAAATTATATCGAGAACGACATGAAGGAAGAGATATAATAAGGAAACACACAAAGATATTACAAGAAACATAGTAATACAACTAAACTCAGATTCTATTAATGACTGTTTGGAATACAAAAGACTGTAAAATGCAAAGCACACAAGCTATCTAGAATGGTGGTAGCTTATCTTTGAAGAGAGAGATGTGTCGGCTATGCTCATTCGCAAAAAGTTGATTACAAAGAGGCTGAAAAGGCCTTTTAACATAAAACATCAATGAGAAACCCTAAACCCAGAAAATGAAACACCCAAAAGGTTTGAGGGCCCCGATGTGGTTAGTTGGTACATCAACTTCCCGAGGGTGCAACTTTTGTATATGATCTTCGTTTGGGGCTCTCGGTAGCCTATCAGAAAAGTCTAGCCAAGAAGTTCACATTTCGTCCGGCCTAGAATTTGCCTTCGACTACATTCTAGGCGCTATCGTGCCAAAAAAACATCGTTTAGGGCCTCAAAATGGCCCCAAAAGTTTGGGGCCCAAAAGAATGTATAAAAACTGCTAAGATGTGGAACCATTCTGAATTAGTGGAATAGGTGGGTGGCCACCAGTATCCACTTGGATCATTATTTCCCCCTTAGGAAGCAATGGTGCCCATTGCGTCAATTTCCTCCATAAGATGGGGAAAATTTTGTTGAATCTAACTCATGGTGAGCCACTTTCCCTGTTGAAGAAATTGCCCTGCTTTAACGACCTGATAGAGTTGGATGTTCTGCTGGCGGGTGCCCTTTGTCTCGGTGTCCATGATTCGACCAACTGTTGCTTGTTCAATGTAGTCAGGATTGAGTTCTGTAGGGGCCAAGTGCTTGACCGCGTCTGAAGTGTCTAGGAGAGGTGGAAAATATGGTCGAAGCAGTTCCACATTAAATACAGGGTGCAAGCCAAGGAAAGGGTGAATACTTAATTCAAAAGAATTCTCACCCATAGCCTTGGTGATGGTGTAAGGCCCATATCAGAGTGGGCAGAGCTTCTAATGGGGTCCTGTGAGGCACTCTTTCTTCAAATGCAACCATACCTTATCTCCCACCTAAAACTTGTGTGGTACCTGATGCTGATCATGGCGCTGCTTGTACTTGGCGTTGGATTTCTGCAAGATATCATGAACTTGTTGGATGTGTTGGATTTGCTCAACAAATTTGGTTGCTCGATCAACCTTGGTCTAAACATGGGAGGACTCTTCTTGTGCAGCTACAATGGGCAGAGCTATGTTTATGGGAGCTAATGGCTAGAACCCCAAGCACACCTGAAAAGGGTTGTGGCTAATAGAGCTGTGGAGGGCTCTGTTGTAGCTCTGTTTAACATAAGGAAGGCTCTCATCCCATGTGTGTGGATGTTTGGAATTGTACATCCTCAAGAGATGAATGATCATCCTGTTGAAAACCTCTATTTGTCCATCATTGTGTGGGTGGAAGGCAGTGGATTTGGTCAGCTTGGTGTTTATCATCGACCATAGGCTGTGTTATCCCCCAATTTTAGGGATAACTAGGAGATCATGTCTCGAGGCCCACAGGTCCTAGACATGGAGTACCGAGAGCAGGATTGACTTTAGCATGGCCTTGGAGGGCCCACCTTTTCTTTCTTCCAGCATCTTCATCTTGTCAGCAGCAG
>SNQJ01S0008960.1:297682-309683 GCA_010110895.2 Picea sitchensis | reverse complement strand
TGTAAGTAATTTTCTACAAAACTTCTTGAATGAATGGTTGTAGTTTCATTTCTTGCATATGTTTATGATTTTTGCTGAACAAAACCCTAGGTGACAAGCACACAAGTAGGTCCTTGTCTCATGTCCCCTTTGAGAGAAATTTTTAGCCATTGAAGAAGGAGAGAGCCTAGCCGTTGCTACACTCCCTTCCTCTCTTCATTTATTGCTAGTTGTACTATCTATAAGCTAAGAAGAGAGAGACGCCTTAAGCCTAGGTCTACTACACTTTGGGCCGATTTTCTCTAGGGTTTGCTGAAAAAGCCTTGTTGTAGCAACACTTTGCTTCATCAAACCCTCTCGTCTTGGTTTTATGCTTCATCTTTCAGCTAGTTGTTTTTGCCATTGAGTTAAGGAAGGAGGAGAGAGCATCGAGGCCTAGTTCACCTACACCAAAGTGAGCCTCTCTCCCATAGGGTTTTGATTTTGAGGCCTTGCCTTAGCAACACCTCAAAACTTCTCCCTCTAGTCCTTAGTTGTTTTGACTTTTGCCTCCTTTATCTCTTGCGTCTTTCATTATTGACTCCATTTAACCCTAAGGCACTAATCCTAAGACCTCGTGCGTTGAAGTGAACCTGATCAAAACTACTCTCAAACTCTTGAATCAAAACCCTAACTTCACTAACCCTAGCCTAAACTAACCTGCTAACCCTATATGTTGTCGTCATCTTTAGCTATAAATCACTAGTGCAGCCAGACGTTTTCTTTATGAGCAATTGAATAATGATTCAAGGCATTAATTGAATGAAGTGTTAATTTATTGCATTGAATGCCACGTTATTCCAGCATTTATTGAAGAAGTGATATTATTTTCACTGCTATTTTATAAACATTGACTTTGTCAATATTTGTTGCTAAATTGCTTATGTGTTTATCAGATAGTCATCTATTTATATGAAGTACTAACCCATTGAACAAGCTTGAATATATTAGTTTATTGTTGCTTTGTTCCAGGCAGGTGTATCTCTTTGGGGGGTTTTACTTTATTATTGGCCTTTGGCCGGACTATCTGCTCGGTGGTGACTTGTGAGGGGGGAATAACTACTTTACTTGTAATCCTTTGCCTTCTCAAAACCCTAGGTCACTGGGGACGTCTCCCCTGGGCCTTACCACCCTAAATAGAAAGAACCATCCCATTGTGGTGACATTGGGTGGGATTGGTTCTTGTTACGCCAGTTTGACTCTCCATTCTATAGCCTTTTATCCGTGCTACAAACTATGCGATAACAGGCTGGACTAGAGTACTTAAGAACCTACTGTCTCGATCTGAAATAATGGTCTGTAGGAGCCCAAAATGAACGCAAACACATTCAAAGAAGAGATTAGTGGTGGCCTCGACTGTGATACTCTTCTTGCAGGGTGCCAAAATTGCCATAGAGAATTGATCAATGACCACGAAGAAATAGTCATTACCATGTTTGGTTGAAGGTAGACAGGACATGTAATCCATGAAGATGGACTACGAAGGCCTATTGAGAGTAGGAAGAGGGGTGTATAGCCCTTGTTTCTTGATGGTAGGTTTGACAATGGCACAGGAAATGTAGGATATGATATACTTGTGGACATCTTGTCGAAGCTTCGACCAATAAAAATGATTTTGCAGTACTGCCACTTTTTTCCACCCCAAAGTGTCTTGCCGCTCGACTGTAATGGGCTTCCCAAATCAACTTTGCATGCTCGCTTGAAGGAACACAAAGATGTCTCAGATGGCATAGCAGGCCATCTTGGAGATGAAAGTCTAGAACTGTTTTTCCTGCGCTCAATGTCTAATAGGTAGCAACAAAGTCAGAGTCACTATTGTATAATTGGGGCCACCCAGAGGTCTCATGCTCACAAGAGTTAAGAATTGTGGTTAGCGCCACAACCGAGGGTCGACTGAGGCAATCTACTACATGGTTGGTGCTGCCCTTCTTGTACTTGATGTTCAAGTGGAATTGCTGCAGGTAAGTGGACCACTTCTGATGGCGGTCATTTTGTAACTTTCCTTGTGTTTGCATGAATTGCAGAGGCATGTGATCTATGTGGATCACTTATGATGGTGGTTATTTTGTAACTCTTATGATGGTGGTTATTTTGTAACTTTCCTTGTGTCTGCATGAATTGTAGAGGCCTGTGATCAACGTGGACCACTTCTGATGGTGGTCATTTTGTAACTTTCCTTGTGTCTGCATGATTTGCAGAGGCCTGGGATCAACTTAGGTATCATCTCTTGGTGGCTCTAATTATTATGTTACTTTTATTGATGATACAACTAAGAAAACTTGGGTTTATTGCATTCGAAAAAAATCTGATGTTTTTTGTTCTTTAAAAAAACGGAAAGCTTTGGTTGAGAATGAGACAGGAGATAAGTTGAAGTGTCTCAAATCAAACAATGGAGACGAATACTACAAGGAGGAAATTTGATAGTTACTGTTCATACTATGGGATTCGTAGAGAGAAGACAGTTCTAGGAACACCACAAGAAAATGGTGTGTCAGAAAGGATGAATAGGAGAATCATGGAGCATGCAAGGAGTATGGGATTGCATGCAGGATTGCCCTTACAGTTTTGGGTAGAAAATGTGGATATTGTTGTTTACTTGATAAATGGAGGACCTTCAAGTTCCTTGGATGGTGGAATTCTAGAGGAAGCATGGACATGAGAAAAAGGTAAACTACTCATTTTTGAAGACTTTCAATTGTGAAGCTTTTGTCCATATTGATAAAGAAAATAGAACAAAGCTTGAGGCAAAATCCAAGAAGTGTACTTTTATTGGATATGGAGTTAATGATTTTGGTTATCACTTATGGGATTATGAAAATTACAAAATCATTAGGAGTAGAGATGTGGTATTCAATGAGAAGGTCATGTACAAAGATTGGTTGCAGACAAAGAAATAGGAAAAGGAAAACACAAAATACATAGTACTTGATGAAATTACAGAAAATGAAATCCCAGAGGTGCCAGAAAATCAAAATGTTCAAGAACAACAACAATTGCAGGAACCTCAAACTCTTGCAAGAAGATCTGCCAATATAAGTAAACCTACTCGATGATACTCTCCTTCAATATATTATTTAATGTTGATTGATTTTGGTGAACCAAAAGGATATGAAGAAGCAATGCAGGTAGAAACCAAAAAGAAGTGGTAGCAAGGCATGAAAGACGAGATACTCTTTGGTACATAACCACACTTGGGATTTGGTTTCTTTTCCTGCAGGTGAAAGAGCATTGCAGAATAAATGAGTTTACAGGTTGAAGGAAGAATATGAAGGTAAGAAGAGGTATAAGGCCAGACTTGTTGTAAAGGGGTTTGCACAGAAGAAAGGTATAGATTTTGATGAAATTTTTTCTCTTGTTCTTAAAATGACTTCAATTAGAACTATTTTAAGTCTAGTGGCAGTAGAAGATTTGCATCTTGAACAATTAGATGTAAAGACAACTTTTCTCCATGGAGATTTGGAGGAAGATATTTCTATGCAACAGCCACAGGGGTATGTGGTCAAAGGGAAGGAGAAATTGATATGCAGGTTGAAGAAGAGCTTCTATGTCCTAAAGAAAGCTCCAAGGCAATGGTATTTGAAATTTGACAGGTTTATGACAGAACAAGGTTATAGTAGATGTCATTCTGACCATTGTGTTTATTTTAAGAGATTAGATAATGGAAGTTATATTATCTTGTTATTGTATGTAGATGACATGCTTGTTGCAGGGTATAACATGAAGGATATCAATGTGCTCAAAAGACAATTAGTTAATTCATTTGTGATGAAGGATTTGGGTGCTGCAAAGCAAATCCTTGGTATGAGAATAACAAGAGATGGGAAAAATCGCAAATTAACATTGTCTCAGGGTGAGTACGTAGAGAAGGTGTTGGAAAGGTTTCAAATGCAGGATACAAAACTAGTTAGTAGACCTTTGGCCAACCATTTCAAATTGACTAAGGAGATGTGTCCCAAGACACAAGAGGAGATAGACTACATGTCCAAGGTTCCATACTCATCAACAATTGGTAGCTTGATGTATGTGATGGTGTGCAAAAGATCCAGATATTGCACATCCAGTGGGAGTTGTGAGTAGGCATATGAACAATCCAGGTAAAGAGCATTGGAAGGAAGTAAAGTGGATTCTCAGGTATTTGAGAGGTACCACTACTCAGGCATTATGTTTTGGAGGTTCAAGCACTGTTCTATAGAGATATGTTGATTCAGATATGGCATGTGATATAGATAGCAGGAGGAGCACTACAAGGCATGTTTTTATTGTAGGTGGAACAACAGTAAGTTGGATTACAAAATTGCATAAGGTTGTTGCACTTTCAACAACAAAAACGGAGTATGTTGTAGCTACAAAGGCTAGTAAAGAGATGATTTGGTTACAGAGATTTATGGAGGAGTTGGGAAAGAAGCATAAAAATAGTAGGTTGTACAATGACAGCGAGAGTGTCGTTCATCTTGCAAAGAACTTAGCCTTACATTCTAAGACTAAGCATATACAACTTAGGTACCATTTCATTCTATCAGTTTTGGAAGATGGACAATTGAAGTTGGAGAAGATATACACTAGCCAAAATCCTGCAGACATGTTAACGCAAGTAGTAACAAGGGAGAAACTGAGTTCCTGCTCAGTTTCAGTTGGTCTTCAGGCATGAAGGTGAAGATGGGAAATTTTCTAGATCCAAATATTGGAACATAGTCTAGTGGGTGCAGTAGCAATGGAATTGTTGTGGTCAATCTCAAAGTGGGAGATTGTTGATTATCTTCCTGATTCAATGGATTGTTAAACAATTTATTTGCATGTAAATGGGCATACGACTGTAAGACCTAGTTAGGCATGCGTACCCCTAGTAAATTGCCTGTAAATTCTAAGATGTAGACCTAGGTGAAAAAGGGGGGAACATGTGGGGTTCCCTAGTTATAGAATTTGAGAGAGGTTGGGCTTGGAGGTGAGTGGTGAAGGCTCACTTGTCTAGTTTGGCTAGATTTGGTCAAGGGAAACCCCAAGTGGAGTTTAAAGGGGGGATTATTAGGATAAATCTGACTAGGTAAAAGAGTCAAATCTATTTTGGGTAAACAAGTGGTTCGGTAAAAGAGTCAATTATATTTTAAGTAAACAAATGGTTTTTGGGCCCATGGTTTTCGAGCACATGCTTTTTTGGCAGCCCGTAGTATTATGTCTGTGGATTACATGTAATGAAGCCTATAAAAGGTTTAGGATACTTCATTATATGATGTGTAATATAGTGTGCGCAATGTGCGAAATATAGCGTGTGTATTATGAGAGGGCACGGTAAAAAGGGGAAAGAGACTATAAAAAGGAGTAAAGAGGAAGTTACAATGGGATTTCTGTAGGTTGTATCCCTTTATTTGGCTAGAGAAATTAAAGAAGGATTGGCAAATTTCTTTGTGGACGTAGCCCACATTGGTGAACCACATACATGTTGTGTCTCGTGTATTGTTCTTTCATATTTTATTTCTGCATTATTTTAATTTTAATTGCTCCGTGATTTATTTTCTAACAACTGGTATCAGAGCCAAAGGTTTGTTTGGTTAATAAACTCACAGGAAAAGAGGGTTCCTAGTTTGAGTGGGAGCAATGGCAGATGAAGGAAAGTTTACGGTTGAGAAGTTCATTGGCCAAAACTTCCAGCTATGGAAGATGCAAATGGAAGACTATTTAAATCAAAAGAATATGTTCTTACCATTGGGAAAAATAGCAAAGAAGCCAACGACTATCAAAGATGAAGCATGGGAGATTCTTGACAGAAAGGCACTAAGAACAATATGGTTGTGCCTGACATTGTCGGTAGCCTTCAACATTTCAAAAGAAAAGACAACAAAAGATTTGATGAAGGCATTGTCTAGACTGTATGAAAAACCCTCGGCCTCCAATAAGGTATTTCTTATAAAGTGTTTATTTAATATGAAGATATCTGAAGGTGGGTCTGTTGCTGATCATTTAAATGAATTTAACATGCTCACAAATCAGTTAATTTCTGTAGGAGAAAACTTTGACGATGAGGTTAGGGCTCTTTTAATCTTGTTCTCATTGCCATAAAGGTGGAATAGCTTGGTCATTGCTATTAGTAATTCTGTCTCTGGTTCAAATGCTTTAAAGTTTGATGATGTTGTTGGTGTTATCCTTAGCAAGAAAATGCGAAAGAAAAACACAGGTGAGACATCAGGTAATGCTTTGACTGTGGAAAACAAGGGAAGACAAAGGGAGAGAGGAAAGAGTCCAAGGAATAGTGGAAAGTTTAGAAGAGTAGATCCAAATTCCATTAGCAATAAGCTGATCTCTCAACTCAGTGATCTTCATCAAGTAGCTAGCCACGGGCTCTGTGTCACTCGTTTGTGGTGGTGATCTTGATCCTCAGGGAGAAATGTTCACTCTCATATAAAGAGATCAATGCATCATACATATCTTTGGTCTACTTCTCTATGATGTGAGAGATGAAGAGGTCCTTCACAAAATCAATAACGATTCTCTTTGCTCTGACGAACTTCTTGTTGTGTTTGGCCCACATTGTGTAGGTTCGATAGGAGTTGTAAACTTTGCTTCAACAAAACTCCAAATTTCAACCTCCTCAAACTACATTTGTTCTCCGCACTTCCAAGGTGTAAAATTGGAAGCACCCTCTAATCGGTTGCACTCCCTAAGACTGAAACTAGTCATTATTCCTATAGCTTCTGAACACACCTCAATCAAACAGATCAATTGGAAATAAAACATATCAACAACCTATCATAGGTACAAATCGCCTCTCTCAGGCATAAACAACACTCAATCACTGGAGTCTCATGGGCATCTCACCCAAAAACCTCTGGCAGGTCCAAGTGCCTATCTCAAGCATGGATCAACTTCAATCATTGAAGCCAAGGCATCACACCCGCTGAAATCGTCCGACAGTTCCCTTTCACAGGTAGCAGCTCACTCCATACACTGATCCTGGAAAATTTCAGATGCACAACTCTGATACCATGTTAAATTTTCATGGCAGGTAAGCAGATTTATACTCCTAACAAAACTAAACCCTAATATAAGAATCTGATCACTGATTAAGCTATCAAAACAACATATAAAGAATACTATGTCTGCAAACACGTAAGTATGAAAATACGAACAACAAGCATGAGACTGGAGCACTCACATCTATAGTCTATTAACTGAAAGAAAAAAATTACAATGTAATAGCTCAAAACCTTAACTGTCACAGTATCCCTGTGGAACACCTTGCGTTGTTCTATATACTAAGAAATCCTAGGGTTTACAATGAAAATCAACCATCCCTGTGGTGTGCCTAGTTTAGATAGGAAACCCTAATCGCTGCCTACAATATAGCACCCAAGCCGTCTACAAAAGAGTGCCTAGGCTAAATCTGGAATCTCCCTAACTCATGCACTTTTCCTAAACTTACAACAACAATTCCTAAAGATAGAGATCGCTCCTAAGCTAGAACTGGAAGACATTCTAATTATGAAAAGGCAATACCTTCCTAAACTGAAAAGGCACCTCTGATGATAGCAAAAGCTAAAGGTGGCCGTGCATGCACTTCAGACACAGGCTGCTATCTATAATTGCTGCTGCGCCTTATGAATGCACCTGTACTGCTGCACCCTCATTCCACTGCCATCATTGCTGCTGCATGTATCTGCTGAGCGTGCCCTCTGCTGAAGGAGAATATCTTGGAGTAATAGGTAAACTAACAAGAAGATTAGGAGGAAAACTGCAGTTTTCCCCATGTAGAATAAAGTCACAAGTAATGGCAAGCATGAGCAGGTCTCCAGGAGGAAAAATCCACTTGGAGAGTACTTGTAGCAGCAGGCAAGTTGAGCAAGCATGGGTAAGCCTCAAGGAGGACAAATCACCTAGGAGAGCACTTCTATCAGTAGCACGAGAGGAAGCATGGGAAAGCCTTGTAAAAAGGAGATACCAGCAGCAACAAAAGCATGGAAAAGCCTTCTGGAAAAGACAGACCAGCAGCAACAGAAGCATGGGAAGACTCATAAAGAAGGAAGACTTGGAAAGAGTCAGACTTAGCATAAGACAGACTTCAGAGGCAGACCAGCATGGGTAGACTTGGAAAAAGGAAGACTTTAAAGTTCATAGGAAGACCAGCATGGGCAGAGTTGTAAGGAAGGCAAAGTCAACAAGAGGTAGACTTCAGAGGCAGAGCAGCATGGGTAAATTCGTAAGTAGGGATAGACTAACACCAAAATTCACTGACATAGGAGTCTGTATAAGAAATTTTAATTGTTTAAGCAAGAATCCGATTTGAGTGCCATTGGGAGTTTCTGACCCACCCACTGGATTCCGGATCAAACACAACTATTTTTGCAAGCTACTGTACATTGATTGAATTATTGTAATTTTTCCATAGTAAACCATTGTTCAAACCTTGCAATCTCGCATATCAAAAATATGTTTAATCTCAAGAATTTTGCTATGGAAACCCCAATTACACCTCACCACTTCTCACTACTAAAACCTATGGTGATTATCTTCGAATAGCCAAAGCTGTAGAAGAATCGAAATTTGACTAGTGCATATAAGCAATGGACCACCACCCACATAGCCACCACCAAATTGTGACAGTTTTTTAAGCCAACTGAGGGTTGCCAAAGGGCTCTATCAAGTATTCTTTATGGGATAGGGAGATGACCTCAAGATGGAAGATACAACTTCTCCCAACCATGTCTTCTCTTACATCTCCCCAATTTCTCCCAACCATGTCTTTGTGGGATTTATTATTTTTCTTCGCCTCAGTTTGTTATCCAATCAACCTTTTCTGCTACAGGAGTGCTTGTTCTTGCTTTCCTCTTATGCAGGATTGGTCTCTAATTCGTTATCTAGGGTTTCCCCTCTGTTATTTTATTATTTGTCCTTCTAGTCTATATTCTTATTTCAGGAGATGGCAGTCTGGCATTGCTATTGTCACTTGATGTCCCATTAACTTAATGTCTTGAAGTTGCCAAGTTTTGGAAGCTCATATATTGGTAAATGATAGTATAGGTATTGGTCTGTCTGAGATGGCAGGAAAGTCAAGATCATTTTTTAACAAGACAGTGCCCAACAACCTGAAATACATGCTACGGCTGAGAGAAAGAGAAACTATGCATGGTACATACTACAAATAGTGGATTATAATTTATATGTTTCCTGTGATCAAGTCAACCCCACAATTCTGGGCTGCAATGAGCGAAATGATAGTATAGCCTATAGGTATTGGTATTTCTGAGTTGGCAGCAAAGCCAATGCCTAACAACCTGAAATACATGCTAAGCCTGAGAGAAATACCAACCATGCATCAGGATATCGTAAGCAATATTTTGTCTCTCTTGAGCATGATGTAGTTGAAGCTTATGAGAAAACCACTGTAGTACACACCTTGGTGAACTATTTTTAGTATTTTGTTTTGTCAGGGACAAAAATTAAGACCTGGATGGATAAAGCTTGGGGAAAAACTATCTATTCTGCTTGACTTCTCAGACATGGCATGATGCCATTTACCTTCTTTTCTGGGGATGCAGGTGATTACTCTTATAAATAGAGCTCAATGGTCTGTTGTGGTCCACTGACTGCCAGTAAGAATATGTCTTGTTTGGATAGATCCAACTTCATTTTCAGGATTTGGTACCCAATATTGTTCATCGCCAGATAAATATAAGTTTGACTATCATTGTCTCCTAGAGTTGTTGGAAACACTTATTCCTATAACGATTATCAAAATTTCTATTCAAGTTTGACCGTGCTTCAAATTTGAACAAAATTAAGAAATATTAATCTCCCTATTCATTTCTGATAGAACTTCAGAATTTACATTATGTGGAACACATCTTTCCAGAAATATTATTATAAAACATCAGGAAAACTTTAGGCCCGTTATTTTGACTTTTTTTGTTTTCTTTTTGAAGGTCTCACAATGATGTAGTATAAATTTACTGGAACTTTCCTATTAAAATAGAACAATGTTTTATTTTATCTTTTAAATCCATAAGCTAGCTGCAAAATCCTTCCTTAAAATTATCCCTAGAAACATACTCTTGACAGTGAATAAGATACTATTCATAAATGGAACAACTATGAACATTGGGGGTCCAAACCAGATCAAATTTTGAAAATAGTTATGATGCAAAATCAGTTTCATACAGTTATTAGAAATGACAGTGGACATTACAATGTTTTTGACAACTATAGAAAATGTAGCCCACAGGAGTGTGGTCTAGCAGCAAGCAGCGAGGTGATGGGATTATATTAACACAGAGACCCTAGTTCAAAACCCCCAGAGTGGGTGCGGATGAGGCCAGGCACAAGAGCTGGGTGACTTTGACAGCATAGATATGCCCCTCAGCGCAGCAGCTTAGCCTAAGAGATTATATAAGAAGTATTTAAAAAGAATATGGAAAATGCAAAATCTGAAACAATTTCCCGAAATTTGTTTACAATGTCAAAAACATATGTGAGCATAAATTCAGAAAGCTCTTTCTTTTTATGTTTTAACACCATATTTGAGTATAATGTTTTCTGTTAAATGCTTACAGAGATATTTGCATTTTATCAGCAAATGAAAAAACTGTAGAACAGAAAAATCCCATTGCACTTTCCTGCACAATGTGAGTTTTACTTTCAGGAAATATATCTTTAAAACCAGTTACAATGTGGACACCATACTTCCAAACAAACTGTAAATATTATGTCAAGGGTGCTTATAGACTTCCAAATTTCAGTTCATATCAGAATGATTTTGTTCATTTTCTCAATGGGTGTCCTCAATTTGTGTTAAATACCTATTTCAGGTTCACTCTATATTTTCATATGCCGCCTCTCATGAGTTCCTTGAGAAAAACATAAGGTCGAGGCCAGATTTGGATGCTCTAGGTGCTCAGGGAGACATAGGATGGTATTGCTGTCGGGCAATCCTGTGGGCTAATGACTACCAAATGCCCCAGAACGTAAGGGCCATGCCAGCACCGATATTCAATGCAGCAGGAGTCATAATGAGCTGTGGTGCTACTTTCATGTGGGAGGATGGACGTTTAGCCACCTACCATGCTTCCTTTCTATCCCATGCGACCACGAATTTGACTGTACAGGGCACCAGAGGGACTTTACATGTGGAGGACTTCTGCATTCCATTTGAAGAGACAAACACATCCTTCAAGTTTATTTCTGACATGAAGCCCAAGCCACTTTTCCTTGGGTGGGAGAATAGGCCAGATGAGCACAAGGTGATCGCGGAGGTGCCTCAGGAAGTTGCCATGATTGAGGAACTGTCACGAATTGTGAAGAATATAAGAGATGGGGAAGGAAAGATTGACCCATTCTGGCCCTCCATTACAAGGAAAACACAGGTGCTTGTCAATGCTGTTATGGAATCCATTCACTCTAACTTCGATATTGTAAATATAACTTAACTATCTGGTCATTTTGTAGAATATATATTTCATTTCTTAACAATAACAAGACATCATGGAGCCAAAATGTGAGCGCACAGGTCATCCATCCCTATGTAAGCTAGGAGTTTAATCTTGTTAAACTTCTATAAGATTGAGCTCCAGAATGTGACTGTACAGGTTTCCCATCATGGATTGAGGTTTGTATGTGCAAATTTAAGTGTGTGTGTTTTATAATTTATGTATTTTCTTATATAATAATTATATTTTATTAGAATAAACCAAGACGGAAAAAATGATTTTCAGCTTCTTGTTATTTTATTTGATTTTTCTCTTGGATTTGTGGATTTGGGTGTCAAGCACTTTTGTTAGACATAGAAGCAATTAAATGTAAATCTGTGGATACAAAAGGATATCTAACTACTAGGAAACGTATTTTGTCATAGTATCAACTGTTCTGGAAGGAGCTCCAACCGAAAAAGGTGCAAACTGAAAACAACATTACAGCTTCTAAATGGTTCGACTATGCAAGACAGCTTTATGAGCAGGATCCCAAGGTTGACCCTCCTCCCTTGGTCAACATAGATACAGAA
>SNQJ01S0008960.1:266382-280609 GCA_010110895.2 Picea sitchensis | reverse complement strand
GAGTGCAATATTCCTGGAAAAGAACCCGACTTATCATTCAAAGACAAAGCATATTGATGTTCAGTATCACTTTGTGAGAGACATGGTTGAGAAAAAGAAGGTGTTGCTGGAAAAGGTTGACACTTTGAAGAATGTTGCAGATTCATTGACAAAGTCTGTGAGCACAGAAAATTTCTCCTGGTGTAGAATAACAATGGGCATTGTTGCCCTGGATTGTTGACTATATAATCCCCTGGACCCCTGGATGCAAAGAAAACAACAAGTGGGAGAAGTGGTATCAGAGCACAATGAAGAGGTGAAAGACCATACCTGTTAGAAGAACACTAGCAAATTAACAGAGCACAATTACTTTTTCGCCAAGGCTGAGCATAATGGAGATGCTGCTAAACAGAGCAACCAAAACAAGCGCGAGTGAAATAGTGAAGGTGGTGGCTTTGAGGTAGGGTAAGAGCGACGTGCAGTAAATGCACGTCACTTCCCCTCTTTTTACAATAAATTTCATCGACCACATCCAAATATGGAGTGCACCCAACTCCCAAAAATTTTGTTCCAAACATAAAATATCGACCATCATATATCCAACATAATTTACCATTTCCAAACTCAAAGTCGAATCAGTCTCTCATATGAATTTCATAGTAATAAAATGCCCATTTAACACTTAGTACATAAATAACATGTCCCGCATTCCTTTCTAGTGGAGTATTACATCCAACATAATAATCATTTTTCCCATATACATAAATATACCATAAGTTGTGTGTGGCTTATAGTTGGAGCAATATATCAAAATATAGGGGTAGCAAGAGTAAACTAATATGTTTAATAAAATAAACATTTTCTCCATTTTAAAATCAAATTGCTGACATATCCAACATCCCTTAGTTGCACATAGAAACAAGTTAGGATCTCCCCTTAATCTCAAACTGTAGAATCTTTTCTCATAAGGTAATCATGAGTGCAATAAGAGGAGCACTTTCTTCATTATTTTTCTAAAGGGGTCCCACCTATTTAGTATTATTATTAATATATATATATAATTAATAATGCATTGCAACTCATTTGCAAGCATGAAATTTATGTTGCACTTTTGGGCGTCAACAAATTGACGACTCCACAGGGAAACCCGTTTTCAACAGATTTAAAACTCAGAATGCTTGGTTCCATGAACCAATAGAAGTAGGTGATTGAAACTGCTTAGAAAATAGTTATGCAATACATGGAAAATGATGGTTTAAGGGAAACAATGAGATGGCATATTGGGGAATAACTTATGGAAAGTGAGATGTATGAGGGGAAGTGGTCCTATACGCATAAAAATCAACAAGGTTCACAACTAATGACAATTTTTTCTTGAAACTTCAAGGAGAATGCTTCTGATATGCTCCTAGATCTCAGAATGGAGGGAAGAAGAGGGATAGAATAAACCGGGAAGAAAACAAAACCAACTATACTACAACAATATTGAAAGAAAAAACTATTCCATCAGTGTCTCAAAAATAAGATATCGTAGCAGTTGTATTTATATTGTTTTTATTGATCAACAATACTTATAGAGTGACATCATTATGGAAAATTTGTTCCAAACTTTATTTCTGATGACTATGCAAAATAAACAACATAAAATAAAACTCAAAAAACCAAAGTGATAGAAAAATGTAAGACAAAAATATATACAACAGACATATTTACACAAAAATGGAACCAATGGTCAAGATGGTTCCACATAATGCTTCAAGTGGAAACCATTGGTACTGTAAGAGAACAATCGTTCATCCATGTCTTTAAGAAGGTATGAATTTGTGTCGAGGATAAAAGCGATTTTGAAAGAACCTAGCCATAAATTTTGGAATTTAGAATATCTCCCTCTCTCGGCATGGGTTGAATCCCACAATAAGACCTTATCATCAATTTTAAATTCAGTGATCTTTACTCTTTTGTTAAAATACTTCTTTACTGTCTGCTGCCTCCTTTTTAAATTTTCCAAGGAAAAAATTCTTTGTTCTTCCAATGCTAGTAGTGTATTTATCCTTTGAGGAACATCAAAAGAATTTAATTCTTCAGTCTGTAGCCTCAACCGTAAGGAAGAAAGCTCTATTTCAATAGGAAGAATAGCCTCTTAGTTGTATACGAGTTGAAAGAGAGTAAAGCATGTACTTGCTTTGGTGGTTGTATGGTCTACCCAAAGAGCATAAGTTAGAAGTGTATGCCACTGGCAATGTTTGTCTTCTATGATTCTCTTTATAATTCTGACCAGCTTTTTATTAGTAGATTTTGCTTGTCCATTTCCGTGAGGATAATAAGTAGATGAAGTGAAATGCTTGACACCTAGTTTATCCAAAAATTGAGTCAATTTTGCTTAAATAAAGGCTGGACCATTGTCTGTAATGATCTCTAATGGAAGACCAAATCTGGAAAAGATATTAGACTCTAGAAATGAGATTACTTGTTCATCTTGCGCATGTCTAAGAGGGGCAACCTCGGTCCACTTAATAAAGTAATCAATGGCTGTAAAAATAAAGATATGTCCTGCAGAGGATGAATGATTGATTGGACCAATAAAGTCTCGACCCCACTTAGAAAAAGGGAAACCTGGAAGGACGTGCTGTAAAGGCATGGCAGAAAGACGTTCTTTACCAGCGAATTTTTGGCATTTATCACAGGACCTTGCAAATTTATAAGAATCATGAAATATCAAAGGCCAAAAGAAGTATCCTTAGCAGAAAAATGGCCACCAATATGGATGACAAATGCTAATGATCCATGTACTTCGTGTAATAATTTATGTGCTTCTTCATCATTTACACATCATACGAGAAAATCATCAACAGATCTTCTAAACAAGGAGTCCCCTAAAATGATATACCTAGAAGCTTCAAGGTGAAGTCTCCTTCTTTGATGAGGATCTAACTCATTTGGGCATCTTTGATACTGCAAATAATACACCAGATTTTTATACCAAGGATGCCTAGATATAGAGAGATTTTGATTTTCCATATAAAATAGCGTTGAAAGAGGATTATCTTGATCGTCAAGTTCTTCACTTGGCTCAACATGATGAGCTAAGTGAAGGGCTAAATCTCGTCCCTTTATTGTATTTGAAGTCATGATTTCCAAATCATGCTCTTGAATTTTTGCAAGTCAATGTGCAAGTTTTCCTAAAAGATAAGTTTGTGAAAGTAGAAACTTGACAGTAGGAAAATAGACTTTTACCTGCGTATGTTTGCTCAAAATAACATGGCAAAATTTTTCTATAGCTTTGACAAGAGCGAAAACATGTTTCTCAATAAAATAATATTTGATCTCGTTGTCTGATAGACTTTGACTCATGTAGGCTACATGTTTTTCATTGTTTTGCTCATCACCTTGTAAGAGGATAGCAAAAATTTCTTCCTTAGTGGCATTGGTATATACTATAAAATATTTCTCAAAATTCGGTCTCGCCAAAACCGGCGCAGAACTGATCGCCTTCTTAATCCTAAGGAAAACATTTTCGATATCATTTGTCCAAGAAAAAGAACGATCTTGCTTCAAAAGATTATGGATTGGTTTAACCATGACAACAAAATCAGGAACAAATCTACAAACAAAATTAATAATGCCCATGAAAGCTTGAACTTCTTTCTTAAGGTGGGGGCAGGGAGGTTTAGATTGGCGGTAATCCTCTCAGGATCTATACTTATCCCTGAATCAGAAACAATGTGACCGAGAAGCTTACCCTTCGTGAGACCGAAAATAGAATTGGAAGGATTTAAAGAAACGTCAAATTTTCTGCAGCACATGAGAACTTTTCTAAGATGACCGAAATGATCCAACCGATTTTTAGAATAAACAGTCAAATCGTCAAAATAAACTTGGATAATTTTACTAATTAGATCGTCAAAATTTATATGCATAACTCTTTGAAGGATGGCACTTGCATTAGATAAACCAAATGGCATACGTTCATAAGCAAATGTGCCTCGGCATGTGGTAAATGTGGTTTTATATCTATCAGTCATTTTTACCTTGATTTGATTATATCTAGAAAAACCGCCAAGTAAGGACATCATTTGAGACCCTGCAACCTGTTGCAAAATCATTTCCATATTAGGAAGCGAAAACTGGTCTTTGACACTTACCCTATTTAACGCACGAAAATCGATGCATAATCTGATATGACCGGTAGTTTACCAAACATGGACCAGATTTGACACCCATTCATAATACTTAATTGGAAATATTGTATTAGTTTTCAACAATTTTTCCAATTCTTTTCTAATAGTGGCTTCAAGCGCAGGATTAATAGGTCTTTGCCTTTACCTAACTGGTTTTCCCCCTTCCTTGATAGGAATGACATAATGTATGAGAGTAGGATCAAAACATTAATCACCTAATTTAATGATCTTTGGAGATTCATATGTCCCAATATTCAAGGAATGACCAGGGAAAAACATCTTGAAACTCATAGAGTAATTCTGTGAATTTATCTTTCTCTTCATCAAAACATTAAGCACCTAATTTAATGATCTTTGGAGATTCATATGTCCCAATATTCAAGGAAATGGTATCACTAACTTTCTTTTTCGACGACTCCTCTTTATGTGATTTTTTGTTGACTACATCACTTGATGAAAATGAACTTTTGAGAGGAGTCAAGCCTTTAGGAAATTTGTCGTCTTCAACAAAGATGATTTCCTTGGGCTTAAAAGGTTCATTTTGTATGAAAGTGCAAATGTCTTCGTCACTAGGGAAAACTTGCCATGATTCTACGTTGTGGGAGGTGAGGACGATATAGAGATTGGAACATACAATCATGTATTTGAGGTAAAAGTTGTCGAGTAGAGGAAGCCGCAAAAAAAAACTAATCTATCAGCCATTGAATTAAGTTCCCTTTTAACATGGGTGATGTTAAATTATAACAGATTTGAAATCAACATCCAAACAACTTGGGTATAACGCTTAAGTAACTTATTGTTTGGTACATAAATCTTGCGCACAAGGTTCAAAACAAGTTCAGAATCACCAAAGACTGTAAGGTGGCCACAACCAAGATTATATGCATTTTCAATACCCAACAATAAGGCCTTAAACTCATCAACATTGTTTGTACAAGCAAATTCCAACCTATAAGAGAAATTGTGAATTTTTCCTATAGGGGAATATAGAATGATGCCAGCTCCATTACCGTCGTTAGAACATGAGCCATTGAAATGCATGTGCCACATGTCATCGTAAAAATCAATTGGTTCATTTATAGTATCACCTTCATCGACAAATATAGAGTACACCCCTAAATCTTCTTCGAGGTAATTTACATTTGGTTGAGGGACACTCTCTATATAAGGTGAAATTCTTCCTTCCCTAAGAACTATAATGTTCTTTCCATTTCGAGGAACAACCAAATGTGTACCATCAAGTGAAAGGTATCCACCAGTTAAGGCTTGCCAGTCCCTTCCCAAAATAATTGAGTAATTACTCATCAGCATGTCAATTACTTGGATATTGGGAGTTGTCCTTATCTCGATATGTGCACACAAAACTAGGGTTACATCCTTGATTTCACCTATAGTTGATTGTTGCAAATTATTATAAGAGAGCATGCTTCTAGAATTTTCGTTGGTATAAGATAAGACAAACTCTTCCATGATAATTTTAGACATAACACTTGGACCAGATCCACCATCAATTAAAAAACAATGAGCTATTTTATCCATGATTTTTACTGAAATATAGAAAGGGTGTTTTTTTACAGGGTTCCTAAAGTTATTTACACCTATCTTATTTACAGTTGAATCATCTTCTTTCGACTCTTCAAATAGGTTGGAAATGGTGGAAACTTTACCTTCCATAAAATTCTTAAGATGTTTTTGTTGTTCAGGGACGACAACCATGTCCAAAAGGGTAGCATCAGCTTTGATATTAGCCAATTGGTTAAGGATATTGTATTTAGAAGAGGGAAGAGGGGAAGATACTCCTTGATCACTTGGAGTTCTGACAGTTTGTGTATCAACATTTGAAGAAGATGAGATTGGGGCAGAAGAAGTGCGGGGAAGATCAAATTTGCTCTTGGCAGTGTAAGATTTATTCATGGTATTGACTACCATAACATCCTCTGGTTCGGCCCAATCTAAAACAATGATCGTGGTATCGGGCCTTTTTCCAAAGATCTTATATCTAGCATTTCTTTTAACTTCGCAAGTGTTTTCATCATGATTTTTTTCACAAAAGTTACACCAAGTGCGAGTCATTATGGCCTTTGGCTGGATGTTCTCATTAGTATTTCTAAAAGGCACAAGGGAAGAAGAAGAAGCCCTGAGGGAAGAGGAAGGGGAAATTCATTTTCGTTTGTAGGATATAATCTTATTATTCATATCTTGCATGAGTTGTAGAATGGTAGACATGTCTATTTGCTTGACCAAATCTCCTTTAGGAAGACCAGTCCTTTCAAGTTGCTCTTCATATTCTAAGGAAGTCTGAAGGGTGGAACCAATATTGTCAATAGCCTTTTATTCAAGTATATGATGATAAGGAGAAGGTAAAGCATTATAATAATGCATTAACGCAACTTGATTTTGAGGATGGATTAGTTCGGGAATTTAATTATATAGCTTGGTGAAGCGAAGGTTAAAAGACTTAATCGTTTCACCATCTTTATAGGCTATATTGTTGTACTCCCTTAACTGATCAACTGGACTCTTAGGTTGTCCACAAGTGGACTTAAATCAATAAACCAATTCTTCCCAAGTTGAAAGGATTTTAGGCGGGAGATAAAAAAAAAAATCAGTTGCAACTTTCCCTTCAAGAGAATTGACAAATAAATGTATGCAAGTATCGTTATTGTTAGCCCCTATGTTATGACAAGCATTAGAAAATGCTATCAGGTGTTCATTCGTGGTAAGGATCCCATTTCCTAAGAACCTAGGTAAGTGATCTTTGGATTTTGGTAATGGTTGGGTGGCTAGTGCCAAATTCAAAGGGGGTGACACATGCTAGGGGGTGGTTGTAGCATCTTCCTCAAATTTGAAAAGCCCATATTTCTTGATGACCTTGGCAGGATTGGTAGTAGATTGAATAGGGATTTGATGACTATAGATATTACTAATCACATATGAAGCAAGAGGTTGCGAGGAGGAGGAACATCTGGTGCCACTACCACTACCCCGAAACGTCATATTGAAGGTAAAATGTATGGGTGATGAAGGTGAACTGACATAATTAGATAAGGTTGGCCTAAGAGCACTTTGTTGTGTTTGTAAAACAAAATTTCTCCTCCCTATTTCATAAATAGGAGTAACTTCAGGGGACAATCCTCTTCTTCTTCGAGAAATATGAGAATTAGAGGACATGAAACAAAAAATATTGAAACAGGTAAGAGGAAAGGTTATTGTTGATTTATGGGCTGCCTTTTCCTGACTTCCCAACGTTCGCAAATATTTATGTCCCTTTCAGTTACTTCCCAAGAGCATTCAAGTTCAACATGAGTACTAGCAATTTATAAAATAATGTTGAATAAAGTCAATGCAATGTTGGTTTGGTCATCAATACCGTTTCCAATATTGGGTTGTCTTATAACAAGTACTATCATGGAAAAAATCAGTGAAAGAATAATTAGGCAAAACAAAAAAATGAAATATAATCGTGATACAATCAACCAGAGAGATATGGAAGATCTCCCCAGCATGGTCATCAAATAAATGTTGAGGAAAAGGTATAAAGAACCTTACTCAAGCATTTTCATATCTTGCTAGGCTAAGGCAATATAGTTGGGAATGTTACCCAGAGTTTATAGCCTTTAATTCAAAACAATCTCTTAATCCACATGTAATATGTACTAGGGAGTAAGGCTTATTTTATATGTTATATTCAACTGTGAAAAAGAAAAGAAGAAGAAATATACATAAGTGTGTACATGGATAAGAAACAAGAATAAAAATAAAATATGAACAATATCATTAAGATACACGTGAGACTGAAATCATAAATCTGATTTTTATGTTGTTGTCACTTGACTCTGCAAAATATTCTTTATCAGTCATGAAATCTAATCCATAAACAAATAAAAACACATAGACTGCCAAAAATAAATCACACACCTTTAGAAACAAGCTGTTGAAAGATATGATTCAATTTTGAATCTTGTTGCCTTCAATAAGACCCTGTTGTCATCAAGATGGTTTATCTTTCTAGTAAACTCATAATGAATGAAGAAAAATAAAATATCTCACAAGTATAGAGAAGACCTTATAGCAGAAGTTCTCCCTTTGTTCTCCTCCTCCTTGTCTCTTCAAATGATTGAGCTTTTATTCTTTTCTCAATAAGTTATGGTAGTTCAACTACATTTCTGTTGTTAAGCTTAATTAGCTTAACTAATTAGTTGAGACAAATAAATAATAATATATATAAATACGGGTCTATTTAAATAATAAGTAAATAGGTGGGACCCATTGTCACTCCCATTTTCAATTCTTTAATAATCATCAAAACACAAAGTATAATATCCCAAAGATTTAATTCAAACACCCGCCTTGTAACTCCCATCCTCATATTAATAGTCAAATATTTTAATATAAAAAAATAAAACATGACAATTTCCAAAAATAGCATTATATCCATGTTGTCCAAAATTTTGTCTAATAAATATGTATTTGTTGTCCAAAATTCTATCATATCAAATAAAAACACTGTCCTCCAAAGAAAATAGCATTAAAACCCATATTTTCTATGAGAGGCAGCTTGCCTCTTTTCACTAATGCTCTCTTTTTATTTTCCTTCCGTAGCAGCTTTAGGCTGATTGGAACCTTGAGGATGGATTTCACTGATGACATGGGAGCAATTATCCTTTAGGTGGAGATGGGAGAACACCGATTCAGATGAATTTTCAAAAGAGTTGGGGGAATTGGCCACTTCTTTCCCTTTTTCAATCTTTGGTTCAGGTATAGTGGTTTTCATCCTTTTGCTTGCATGTGAAGACTGGGCTAGTGAAACAATGCGATCAACTTGTGCATTTGGATTAAATGGTGGAGAGCACTCCATCTACTTGACACCTTACATTCATCCAAAGTCTCCCCATCCCCAAGTCAACTCCATGCCTTCATGCAAGCATCCAAGCTACTCAATGTTGTCTAGGGATCAATGCCTTCCTTTTGAATGTCGAATGGTCTTCCTCTAATGCAAAGCATTCTCCAAGAAAACAACCTCCTCCATGTGGCCAGCATGTAAAATATCACCAAATTGATTGAAGATTTCCAACACCCTAAGGAAGAATATCATGCAAGCACCCAATTGAGGTCAAGCAACCATTGAGAAAGTCATCTCCAATGTGTAAATTCCATCACAGATCATCTAGGGGCTTTTTATACACCATGTAATCCAAATATCATGAAGCACCCCAAACATGTTGTAAACACTTTCAGAGTAACCCCAAAAGCTAATAGGTAGGGCAACCCTAGTGAACCCATTGGTGTACACTAGTGTGCTTAACCCATGGGAATTTGGACTAAGCCTCTACTGGCACAAAAATAGTTAAATGTCCAACAACACTGGCAACAATTGATTGAGCTAACCCATTGGGTTTGTAGTTAGCATTTCTATTGTAACAAAGATAATATGATTTTCAGATGAAAAAAATTATTGTTAAATATGTAGCTTTTTTGAGGTTGTTGTTATTGATAAAATTGCCCAATTATATTATTCTATAATACGCCTCAATGAAAAAAGAAATGAAGACCACTGTTGTAAAACTCGACTTGGAAAAAAATTGGTCAGGTTCATCAACTCATGAAGTCGGCAAGATGGGGAAAAATCTGTTAAAAAATCAGCAAAACTTGGCAAGCATAACTCAGATCAGAAAAACTTGGCAACTTGAAATGCTCGGAAAAACAGTGGGAATCGGAGTTTTGCAACACTGATAAAGACATCAAGAAATAATCTAAAGTGTGGAGAGAATCAAAAGCAAACGATGTATTTCAAATGAATTGAACTGAAGAATCAAAACCTCATAATAGAATCTTAAACTCCAAAAACGAAATCAACAGATTTGAAATATATTTATTTTTAACACAACAAGACCATCAGATGGAATAGGGAGTAGTTTAAACAAAAGGCATATCCAACTCAGAATACAATAGGGAGTAGAAGAAACAAAAAGCATATCCAACTCAGAATAGGAGGGATTTGGGAGAAAAAGGAAAGAAAATTCTGAACATGTAAAGCAAAAACAAGAATCTTCCAGAACCAACAATAAAAGATGACAGCAGCATTGTAGAGATTCAAAAGAATAAGACATGTCAAAACATATCTTCTAGTAGTAGAGCATTGTAAAGAAACAAGAAAAAAAATTTTGTCAGAACATACCTTCTAGTAGTATTCCACAGATTGAAGGACCAAAGGGCAAGGTCTGACAGTACCATCTAGCAGTATTTCAGTTTAAAGAGGCAAAAGGAAAGGTTTAATACTTATGTGTGTCGTATGTTTTAGATACACCCACCGACTCTCAGTTTACAAAAAGTAATCTTCCTAGAAACTAGTTAAACCTCCTTACTAATAAAAATTTGCTAAATTTAGTTCCACAAACCAATCTTCTTAAATTTGATGGAGGTGAGAAATATTCATTTCTTAATTATGGATTTCACCACTTCCCTTTTAGTAGCTTGGTATTAGAGCACTCACTGATACCTACTTAGGAGAGTTATTTGCTTATAGACAAGAGCTAGCTTCAGCCTCTACTGATTCCAATGGACTTACCTCAATAAGTATTTTGTAGAGAACATCCTTGGTCTCAGAACTTACTGTTAAATTTGTGTTCCATAGATCTCCTTAGAAACCTTCCCCGCTACATCCAATTATATAAAAAGTATTATTTTTGGATGGAAAAAGACACCAAACATGCAGAAATTTTTATGCCAGAAAATTAAGTGATTCTTTGAAAGTCTTCTCAAATGTTCATTGCCAATCTAAGGACCTCAAGAAAAACAAGGAAGAAGAGATTGCTCATGCATTCAACAACCTTTGCATCTCCTTAGTTCGCAGAAGTTCATAATACTTTTCCAAGACAAATTGTTACATTTACAATGACAATGGTAAAACATCAGACAAAGTTAATTATTAAACACGAAAGAGCAGCTCAGACCACTCTGCAAATACACAGCAGGAAAATTATTTGAAAACTGAATTTTATATGATTGTAATAGTGAAAGCTGGACTATAAGTACAGATGATTTACTCTTTGCAAAAAGTGAGGAACGAATATACTCTGGATAATAACCAAAGGACTTCAAGATACCTCTTGGAATTTCAAAGGATGAATTCAGTGACCTCATTCAATTGTCATGCAATCCCATTCAAGCAAATTTCAATGAATGCCATCATATATCGTATGTATTCAACTGATGGCATGAATCCCATTGCTCGGTGATAGACAGCCCACATAAAATTTAATTCTTGACCAGGCATTAACAGTCAAATGACATTGTGAAAAACCATTCGCAATCATGGGAACATAATGCAGTAACAAGGGTCCAAAGATAATATACACATACATATAACAACCAACTTACAACTGTCCTTCAAACAATCAACAGTTCCTGACATCCCTTGATACATCCAATTAATCAATGAATTAAGTTGATTTGCTACTTAAACAATAACATAATTTTCTCCATGAACACTCGAAATGAATTTGCTTTTGGTAATATCTACAATATTTATGGTTCAATTTAATAGGAAAATTATTATGAAAACACACCATTTATGATATCTTAATGATGAAATATATTACAACCTTAACAATTCAAAGAAGCCAACAGATTTCCAAGCATTGTAGTAAAGAAGAATGCTTCAAAACAGCAGTTGGCTGCTTGGTAAAATAAATCATGTTAAACTGTGGCTAGATCATTCCAAGGTTTACCAATGGAAGCAACTTTTGGACATGATTGAGATAAACTACTTCTAGCTTGAAACAGCTCTCTGGAAGTTCTCACGGAATGCTTTTGATAGCAAAAATAAAACTGCACAAACCAAACACCAATTTTCAGATTATTGGTGTTTTTCTTAAAATGAATAAATAATATAAGCCCCTATTGCTTATCCTCAATTGATAAAAAGGTCAGTGAAAAGCACAGGTTCAAGAGTCAAATCCATTGAATATTGTATAAACTATATAGCCTTTTGAACGTAAATACTTCTGGAAGACAGATCACATGCAACAGTCCTCAATGAAATTTTTATTCAGCAGAGATGATCATAGTAAATGTATTTAGTACTAGCAGCAATAATACTAGAAACAGCTTTTCAACAACAAAAGGAAACAACATTTGATTATTACCTAAACGGATGAAAGTTTGAACAGGATTGTCACTAAATAGAAATAATTCATCTTTTCTAACCATCCTTCCTAGTCCCTTGCAAACAAGATAAAAGCAACCCTATATCATCTTTGGTTGGGTAAGGATAGCTCTCTGTCAACTGGTTATGCAAGAGTTATTGCAGTGCACCTGATATTGGTGATACATCTAAATTGACGATCACTAATGCAAGCATTAAGCATTGCCTTTGTTTCCTTCTAAAATGGCCTATAAACTTTAAACTATCATCCAAAGATGTTACTGAATAGAAAAGATTATCCATCCCTAATCATTCTCCAATGTGAAGATAAGAAGTGAACATTAAAATAGAAAAGAATTATCCATCCTAATCATTCTCCCATGCGAAGATAAGAAGTGAACATCAACTACTCCCTATCTTAGTTAGGTATGGTTGGATTTCCAGAACTAGTGTTTCAAAAATCTATTTTGATTTGTATTGTATAGAATAATGTTATTTAAGTGATAACTTTTGGTTCTAGAAAAAAAAAATATGTAAGCAGGAAGCTTCAATGTATATTAATAATAATAGGAAAAGAAATTTCTCTACAAGATATAACAAGAAATTAAGTGAAAATTCACAGGAACTTGTATAACTTATTGTAGTGCCCCACCTTTTGAGCCTTAGATGGTTAGACCTGCTTAGTCCTTTTTGTAGTTAACCAACAGTGTACATGATTATTTGTTTGGATGTTAAGTAGGTCATGTAGTCCTAACTGCAGACATTGATTTTATGAGCTTCAGATGTAAATGGCTGAATTAAAAATGTTATGATAGTAAATTAACGATGGTTGTTTTATATGCTCAGTGAGAACATTTTGATGCCTTTCAGGGGTGTGAAAGTACATACATATGTTCCTATCTAGGTCAGTAGAGGCCTCAGGTGTATTGTGGTCCTTAAATATGTTGAGATGTCAGACAAATTACTACACAGTGAGAATGGAGCAGTTTCAGGGCAAATAAATGGTGTCGGTGTACAAGTGGCATTTAGAGCTTCATAATGACTGGTCATGCAGCATTATGAGCCAATCGAGGAAAACCATGTTAATTGGCCCACTTAATAATTGGACATTTAATGATATTGGGTACATTACATCACCGAGTCAGTTTACGGCAGTGTCAAGCCAAATGGTTGGCACCGATGACCTGTTAGTTCTCTTTGTTGCTCCAAATGATTTATCTCATCTCCTTAAAATTACGGTTTCCTATTTTTTAGGAGTGCCTATTTTTAGACTGGTGATGTACTAGGGCTTAGTCCTCATTTCTGTCATTTCCTATTTTTATGGATTTTCTATTTTTACACTGCCTATTTTTAGAAGATTTTATTTATCAAACTAGAGTTGACCGATTGACCAGTGATTAGTCATCAGTGAGTTAATCACATTTAATAATGAGTTGGGTGCTTTAATTAATGAATATTTTCTCTCCACTAGTGCACCTAACTCCTTATGCACAAGGGCACCTTATCCCAAGATAGTGTTAAATTTGGCAGCATCGACAGTCATTCTCCAATGAGAGGCCATATGTGCCACCCTGAGGCTAGCCAGGGAGATTTGGAGAATCAACCAGTCTTGTGAGGTATTGACAAAAGCTAGGGGGAACGTACAGCCTCTGTGAGTCAAACGAAAAGTCAAGACAAATGAGATGCTATGTAAGTCTAATGCAAAAGTCAGGGGGGACATACAATCTCTGTGAGCATAGACAGTCTAGTGAAAAAGTTAGGGGGAACGTACAACCTCTGTGAGCATAGACAGACTAGTGCAAAAGTCAGGGGGAACGTACAACCTCTGTGAGCCTGGTCAAGCCTTGTGAGCCATGAGCAAAAGTCAAGGCATCTAGCAAAAGTTAGGTTGAATATAAAATTCCTATGAGATAGAAACAAACGA
>SNQJ01S0008960.1:215873-231624 GCA_010110895.2 Picea sitchensis | reverse complement strand
AGGAGGCTGGGGAAGGAGGGGGCGGCGGCTCCCCTCCCTGACCTTCCATGGCGGCTTAAACCCTAACGCACCAGGTTGCTCGAGCTTTGGCTCACAAAAAGCAGCTTTCGGAAGTATATTTACTAACAATGCTATGATGGAAATTTCATTGTGTGAGATCCCAAAATCTACTTGTTGACTTACATTTCGTCCACCTAATTATAGAGCTCGCAAAGTGTTGTGAAGCTTATATCCCCGTGTGAAATTAAAAAAACTAAAGTAGGTGGGGTCCCCTAGTAAAAGTATTGAAATTGGTTGACTCCATTGCATTTTCATATGGCATATATTTCTATTAGCGTTTTTTGAGAGGTTATTGATCTATCATATCATGGTTTCAGTTTGAGATGCTTCCTTGTGCATGGCATTAAAGAGGTTTGCTTTTAAAAGTTCATTGAAAAAAATACTGTTGTAATTGGATTATTAGAAGCATAATATCATTATACCAGGGCAATGATATTTGTTGTGGCACAAAAGGATAATACTTGGCATGACATGTATGGTAATATGTCATGATTTTTACATGATTGAAGTATGCCTCAAATCTTTCGATGGCAATAAGGGTTTGTATTGAGGTTCATTAAAGAAATATTATGGCACATGTTAATATACAAGGGTGATATTATAATAATTTGTGATATGAAAGGTAATGTATGAGTGTTATATATGACACGCCTAATCGATTTTTATGGTATAAAGTTTGGAGCATATATATGCCATATCTCACGATGACATTTGACTTGAATAACTTTAACATGACAACATATATCAATAGTTATTGTTATAATTTGGCTTGTGTAAACGTTGAGGTTAACGACATATGGATGGTGAGTTGGCCATTATGTAATGTCATGCATTAAATTTGGATTTGAGTGGGGCATTAATGCCACAGAACTTGTGTTTTACCACCCTTGGAATTTGTTGGGGTTACTCTCTTTGCTCATTCAATTATTCAAAGGCTATGGAAGAGAGCTTTGTTGTTGCGTTTTGGCTTCAACTGATTGTTACCTATTCATTGTGTCACTGATTCGAGCTTGAGATCAATGTAAAGAGCAAATTTTTGGACAAGATGAGCTTATTTAGTAGGGGACGCAGAGGAAACAATAGAGGGAGAGACAAAAAGACCCAATATGATTTAGCAAGAACGAAAGAACAAGAAGATAAGATTTTCAATCCATTTTGATGTTGACTCTAAGAAGTTTAATCATCTTATTTAGACCAATCACCTAAACTTCGGAGGGCAGCCAACTTTTCCACAACCATTTTCTCCTCTTAATGTGCCCTTACAACTTCATCCTAGTATTATGGACATTTTGGAACCCTATCTTCAGCATATGGATGATGGATGGATAAAAAATCTTGTACACCCCCCTTCTGGCATTGCTCATTGGTTTGATATCCCCAAAGATGCCCCTTAGCCACATGTCTCGGCACCTATTGTTACTTCAGCTGCCTCTATTGCTCATTCCTCCCCAAAGGATAACAATATGCCTCTTCCTAGAATTCCAGGTGATAAAGGGAAGAAACCTATTGAGGTCTCGAGCACTAATACATCTCAATCCACTTCCGCATAATCAAAAGAGGAACCAGTGAAAATAGATTGCGACATAAGAGAAATTTCTTTTAAGGAAATGCAACATGAGCTAATAAATTACGAAGGTAGGAAGGATAGGGAGATTTATTTTAAGAAAATGTACCCTAAGCTCTTTTAAACTTTATGTTATGACAATGTTTATTTATGGGTATTTGAGACACAACTTTTGGGTTTACAGTGATTATATGATATTTATTTTGAAAACTTAAAAATATCCTATATTTTGATTGAAGGAAGCACACGTGTTTTTTATGATTATTATGATTATGATGATGCATTTATTAAATTATGCTTGTTGCCATATATGTTGATTATTTTATTACCGAGTTACAAGGATGAATTTCATATGCAATAAGGTTTATAAAGAGTCTAGTGGGACCCCGCCTACTTTTAGTTAAAACATATAAAATACATTGGTTACCTTTACCATAAAACAATTTTATTATCCCGTGAAATTAAAATTTAATTAAATTAAAAGGTAGTTGAACTACCTAACTTCTTTGTGCCACGATAAAAGAAGAGAGAAATCATGAATGAGGGGTGAAAGTAATTTTCCATGAAGGTATGCCTAAGCTTTGAAAATGAGTTATCGTTCTTATTCATCTCCATTCTGAGTTTCTAGAGAACTAAATTGTCTTGTCGATAGCAGGGATATCTTGAAGCTAGCAAAGAAAGATTGAGTGGCATTGACTTGTGGTGTTCTTCAGGGTTATTTATTTTCTTTGTAATCTGTTTGCACTTTTTAGAAGTTATGGCCTAATTCAATGCTAATTAGTGTTGATTTTGTAGGGTTTGATGATGGTATTATGTCTCTTGAAGTGATCTGGATAAGATCTTGTTATCTTGCCTCGTTATTTTGGCACTAGTTGCCTTTGCACGACTCTTATTACATCTTTGGCTTCTAAGGACGTCTCTAATCTTGATCCTCACAGGGATCTATAAAGACAATTTTGTTTTGAATCTAAATTGGTCCCTAATCAAGTTTATTTGGTGATTACTTTCTCATATATTGGCTTACTAGAATACCTTGGTTTCATATTTATTATGTTGTATAGTTTACACTATTTTTAGCATATTTTGAAGTTTCTTTATTAAGTTAATGTTATATCATTCATTCTTTATTAGTTGGCTAATATAAGTAACATAAAACATAAAAAAATATTTATTTTTTTTTAAAAGTGATTGCCAAATCTCAAAGATTCAAATTCTAGAGATTTGGTTGTAAGAGTAAAGGGATATAAACCTAGGGTAACATTCCCACCTATCTTGCTTAGCCTAACGAGATTCGAAGATGTTTTTTGTGAGAAGCATCAAAGCCCCTCTTACATCAAAACTACTCTTCTATTAAATCTGATGAGTATATATCAATACCAATATTAGGTATTAATCCTCAAATGACCAAGGGCTCTCGACAATTTCAATAACAACCAATTATGATGGACTCATAAGAGCGCTTCAATTCATAATATATAGCTTCTTGCAAAAATAAAAAAAATATAATGCTTCAAGCAATATTCACAGGGCTTCTTTTATCCCAAACTCAACACAAAAACTAAGCAACAAATTCCACACTGTCATTGTCTAGAAATAATTTACATAAAAGGTGATTCCATGTATAACACGAATACATGCAATGTGAAGAATCAATTTATTTCCTGTAGACAAACATATTGGTTGCCAAAGTCAAGCCAATAGAAGATTATTCCGACGATGTAAAAAACAAACTTGGACATTTCCCCATTACTATCATCTATCAAGGGATAGTATAGTCTTGGTCGTGTTGTCCATGCATGGTGTTGATCAAACAATTATAAGTTGTGTATGAAGGGAGTGCTCGAGGTTATGTAGAGAGGTTATGTAAATTTCAGAGAAGAAGAAAACAATTGCAGGTATGACCAACATACGACATGCTTCCCCATAAAAGAGTTGTGATTTGGTTGTAGGAGAGGTGTACTGCTTCATTTCTCCTTCGTGCACTGAGTACAGGTGATATAAACATCCAACAAATTGGAACCAACATGTGTTGCTAAGTTTAAGGGTTGCTAATTACAAGACACCGTGAACATAAATTAATTGAGAATTGCAAAAACTCTATTTCTATAGCCATTCATCTTATCAGAGTGATCATATAGATGTCCTGATTATGTTGGCCATTGGATTTCATTATTGTGATGATTTTCTACTTGTAAATGTGCAACATATTGATGTATATGAGAGTACATGAGACTATTGGTTAATACAAATGTTTATGGATATGAAGAGTCAACATGAATTTAATTAAATATTGAATGTAGGATGTGTTGTTCCTTAAGTTGTTCTATCAAGCAGAACAGTGCCAAGGCACCCTATGAAGGAAAGATATCCTTTTCGCTTTAGACTACCTGAAAGAATCCAGTAGCATGAAGGGGTAACCCTCCAATAATAAAGATTTAGAATTTGTTTTTTAAGGAATTCTTCAATGAAATTGAAGAATAAAACTAATTTCCAGTACAAAACTAAAAATCAATCAGAATAAAGTAATTGCAAGAAAGCAAAGTTTCAACAATAGCTTAACGAATAAATGTGTTATCAAAAAGGGCACCATATTCTCATCTAACCAACATTAAAGATGAGCATAAAATAGAACAATGAAACAATTATATTAAATGATACATGCTCAAGGCAAATTCAAATTAAAAGAGACATACATTACAAATAAGTGGAAATTAGGAATGAAAATAAAAAATAAATTTTCGAAACTTCCATATTGTATTTAAAGACATAATTAATCTTGGTATGCTTTAGTAATAGATATTGTAAATATAAGATCAAAGTTAATTGATTTAAATGCACCAATATATATGGAATAAGCAACTGCAATCTTAGAATCATCAAGTGAAACCACAATAAAATTGTTGTTATATTCAAAGCTCTTAATGTTTATAGAAATAGGTTCTCAGAGAAGTGAGTTTGAGAAAATCTTTTTGACTTCAAAGCTTGAAGTTCAAAATAAAGAAATGAAAGAAAAACAAAGTATCACAAAAAGTTGGTCAAATAGGGGATGAATCCACCCTGAATAAAGAAACATAAGTTCATCAAACCAACACTGGATTTTTTTGGATGACCGAAGACAATTTATGAAGCAAGTTCATGCACCAGTGCAGGAATGATACCCTCTACTTCGTTATTCCTTTGTTTACATCCTTCTCTTTGACCTCTTTCTTTTCATTATTGGTTAACAATCTCTATAATTAGAAATAACTATCTCGAGCTATCTTTATCTATGCATCTTTTTTCTTTCATTATTTATTTGTCCCTGTTGATGTGGAAGTTGCAACTGAAGCCAAAATAGATGTTGACACCAATCCTGATGTGGAAATTGGTATTGATGTGAGAGTTGATGTGGAGGTGGAACTTAATATTGGAGATTTATTTCTTAATCTTGTTATCTTTTTCCAATCATTGCCTTCTGAAATTTTATAACTCAACATCTTACACCCTGCAATATCTAGTTATGTATGCAAGTCATAACATGCAGGGGTAACTTGTCTTGAATATTTTTAAGAGTGTCGAGAACGAAACATCATCAGATAATTTCTCAACGATAAATCTTCCTCTAATAGGGCATGTTGCATCATCAAATTGCTCATTATTTTATCTTTGTTTATCAAGATTTTCTTCATATATATCAGCAGGATAAAACCATCTTTGATCATTCCATGGAACAAGTAGTTCAAGCTCATTCTAACGATGATTCCAAAGTCTTGAGATCTACACTATTTATATGATTTACAAATTTTATGACATAATTGGCAATTTTCACCTTGTCTCCTAGTTACTCCCAAGTTTTTTTCACTTTTAGACCCATATTTCTTTTCAAATTATTTGTTTCCTGAAGTACATTAAAATAAGTTCTCACCTATTGCATAACTGATTATTTGGTCCCGTATATAATGTTATGCTCCCATCAAATACTTTCTAGTAGAGATTTTTTGATGAAAATTCTACTTTAGTTCTTCGAATTCTACAATTTTCTAACAGTACTCAGATAACTCATTATCCTTTTGAGCTATGTCAGCATAGATATTTTCTACTAATGCATTTATTTTGTCTATTTTCATTTGCAAATCAATCATCTCTAAAACTTTTCCCCAATATTCACTTTCCATCTTCTGAAGATGTTCATGAACTGTTAATAATTCCTTCTCAAGTTGTACTATTTGTCCTTGATCATAGGTTGTTGGAATCTCTTCAACATCTGGGATAGTTATCTTCTTAGCTAGCTTAACTGATAAAGCAACTGTTTTTTCTTCAATGATTCCATCAATATTTGCTTGTAATTTTACATTTTGTTTTATGAGATGTCTTGTTTGCTCTTTCATTTTGTCTTTTTCTTTTTCTAACTTCACTAATTCTTTAGTTTGGCTATGCATAGTGACAGGGAGGTTCAACTTTCCCCTACGGTTTTGAATTTCCTTATCATTTTCTCTAATCATTGAGGTTGTGTTGGATTTATCCTCTACTATGGTTCCCAAAGAGATCAATTTATGTTCTAAATCATTGATTGAAACCAAACATGCCTTGTTAGTTGCCTTTTCAAACTGTAATTGATTTTCAAGCTTGCCAATTTGCATTGTTAGTCTTTTAACATTAACATACGCCTGAATTAGATCTCTTGCCACTATATTTGCTTATGCCATTCAATCTTGTCTTCAGGTTGCAAATTGTTGAGATCAAAAATATTTTTTGTGGTATCATGTTCATTAGGCTTGAGATCCTTTTTTGGCTTATCAACTTTTGGTTGTAAAATGGTCATTTTTAGTGTACCTTTATCATAATAAATTGAGGATAATAAGCTCAAAGAGACAGGCCCTTCATGTACAATCTGGGAATATAAATTCTCTTTGGTTTGTTTAGAAAATTTCTTGCTCAACTTCATTTCTACAAAAACATCAGACTCCTTCTCAGCAGTTGCAATCTCCTTTGAAGCTTCATTGTATGAGACTTGGTTTGTGCCATGAGAACCATTAGACGTTGGAAAGTGGATAATTGATACCACATCTTTTTCCACTTGTTTCAATTTGTTTATTTATTTTTCAACTTCAAGATCCATTTTTTGCTTTTTAGCAAGAGGTTGTTATGGGGTGTTTTCTTCCATGGAATCATCTGACCTATTCCTTTATACATCTTCCTTTTGAGGGTTTTCCATTATAATATCTACATCCATGTTATTTCCCCCCCTTACTAGTGCCAAATGTTGTTTTTGCATGATTTGTTGCACTTCTGCCCAAGATTATTTGTTGCCCAACTTCTCTTTCTCTGCATCTACCTAGTGAGTATATGATACTAAGCCAATTGCAATCCCCATGTTAGATATTACATGAAAATGATTATATTGACAAAAGAAATCTTCTTCAAACTGAAAGGCTTTCATTGTATTTTCAACAATAGTAAAAGCAGTTCTAGTTTTAACAATGAATGGTACAATCTCAACTGGAAATACAAAGGATGTTTTTTTGTTCTTAGAAAAAAAATGAACATAATCAACATTAATCTTTTGCCTAATGTACTATACCACAAAAACCTTACAGTTAAATCAACAAGAAGCTTATATGACTTTAGTTGAGAACCATAAATCCTCAAAACTGTATAATGTTTAGAGAGGTACAAATCTCTAAATTTTAATTGATAAGTAATATGCACATGATGTCTAAATTCAGGAGGAAGCACAGGTGGAAATTCTTTGAAAAACAAAGTATAGGCCATTGACATGAAGTCATCAACAAAAGTCTTAAAACCATTTTTTAGACCATGACAATTTATAACCCGAGTCCATTAAAAAATTGGAAGTAATGTTCCTTCTTGATCTTCTTTTCTCAACATCAAATGTGAAAAGAAAGTTGATTGATGATAAAGAAGGAGATAAACTAAATATGATCGATGCTTGAAGTATTTCATTTTTTCAAAACTGAACCAACTTTTCACAAATTATATCAAATAAAAAGCCAACATAGTTAAACTTCGTTGATTGGGTTATTTTATGGACAAACCCTAAAACAATTTCATTTGCAAAATTATCATTTTCATAACCCAATGTTGGACAGTTTGTTGTCATTGATGTCAAACCTTGGAGATTGATATTTTAGATTAATGTCAACTCCTAGAGATTGATGTCAACCCTTGAAACAAGTTCGGTAGCAAATTCTGGTATCCCCAGAGGTGTGGTTAAGGAACTCGAGTTTGTTTGAGGAATAAAGACATGAAGATCAATGAATTTGTAGGTAAAACTATCATGGATGGATAGTACATGTCATGTTGTTTCCGATGATATGTCGTACGTCACAKGGTTCCTCACGGTTATGGAGATATGGCTTTATGAAGTTGGAGCACCCTCATGAATATTCTAGAAGCCCCTATAAGGTCAACAAATAAGTCAATTATTCTAGAAGCTCCTAGAAAGTCATCAAGAAGTTTACTAGTCAAAGTRGTTGCAACTAGGAGTTAATAATGGGTAAAGTTGTTGAAATAAGAAAATAATTATAAAAAAATTAGTCACAACAAGAAGTTGTGAGTTCAATAATTATGGGTAAAGTAGTTGCAACAAGAAAGTGGGTTAGCTCTAAAAGAGGGAAGATGGGTAAAACAATAAGAAGATGACCCCTAAAGGAAGGCACTTGGGAAAGTATAAATAAGAGAGTAAGAGACTCCCATTAGAACCTATTTGAGCATATTGAATATCTATTTTGCAAAAGATTATTGTAGGTACTCATTGATATATCTGAAGTTGCGCAAGTCTGAGGAAGCGAAGGAAGAGTGACAACAAAGTTTCTTAGTTGCAGTAGAGAGCAGGAAATTCGTGAAAAACCCTGATTAGGGTCATCCCTGTGGGTCAGACTGTAAACATCTCGTGAGGCATCCTCGTGGGTTGCTTATAGTCTGTCACGCGAGTACCCGCGAGACAACCAACTTCGTCACACGAGGCACTGTCAGATCTGAGGAATGAGTTGTGGTTCAGGTTACAGAAGATGAGGAGACGCTACATGCAATGGTAACAATGATCAGGTACAACAAAGTTATCTACAAAAATAAAAGGTATGTTATATGCTTGTATTGAAGTTGGTCTTTTGGTGATTGCTTGGGATATGGACATGGGAGATTGAGCATTTTCCCAAGAGGGACTATTGGTTGTATGGTACATATTGCATGAGACGAATCTATAGAGGTACATTGTTGGTATATCTGTTGTTTGTAGTTGGCATACATTATTGGGCATGTTGTTGAGGTATATCTGGTATCCCTTGGTGCATGTTTGGGGTTTTTGGTTAAGGTGTCTTGTTGAAGTTATGGGTACAGATTGAGGCTGCATAAAAGTGAGGGTTTGATGCATGGTTGATGTGAGGTTTCATTACACTTGGTTTATGATTGTTTGTATATGTATGGAACGTGATCAGAGAGACATAGTTGTACATGGTTTAAGCTATACACTTGTGACAGTGGGTATGAGATCTATGTGATCATATCTGATTGGTTGAAGAGATTATTGTGATAGGTTGTTGGTACAGGTTGTGATAGGTTGTTGGTACAGGCTGTGATAGGTTGTTGATGTACATGGTTGATGTACATAGTTGATGTGCATGGTTGGCACATGATTGATACTTGGTATAATTGATGCACTTGTTATGGTACATGTTTGATGGTATAGGTTGTGGTACATGTTGATGCATGGTATAGGTTGGTACTTGGTTGGGACACATATCTTGTGATGGTATGTGGTGTTCTTGGTACATGCTTGGTAGAGGCATGTGGTGGTGATGTTGGGTATATGGTTTGAGATATGCTCTTGGTGATTTTGGCATGAGTTGCATGTGGTTGAGAGCGGATCTGGTTTCATGGATGAGACAATGATAATGGTCATGACAGTGACATGTTGGATATAGTGACAGGTTGGATATGGTGATGGGTTGACAATGACAGAGTGACGGTGGCAGTATTATTTATTTAGCACTTATATTTAAAGGTGGTTGGACGAGGCAAGGAAACGTGGTTGTAGCCTCCTTCTAGTTGGTGCCAAAGAATTAGGGATATGGAGCCTCCTTCAGGTTGGAGCCTAAGAGCTAGGTGGTTGTAGCCACCTTCCTATTGGAGTCGGAGAACATAGGGGGTTGTAGCCTCCTTCTAGTTGGAGCTAGAGAATCAGGGATTTGTGGCTTCCTTTAGGTTGGAGCCTGAGAAACCAGGGGGTTGTAGTCTCCTTCCAATTGTAGCTAGAGAATAAGAAGCTGGTGTTTCCTATGAATGCATTTCTTCTGACATATAAGAAAAGCATTCCATGGTTTTATCCCGCATTGGGTTTCCACGTAAATATTGGTGAACTATGTATTTGTGGATGTGTCTATGATTGTTTATTATGCACCGATGGATGGTGATGCTTATGATGCACTAATGTATTGATTGTTAATAATAAACGAACGATATACTACTCATAAGGTTAAAAAAAATACATATTGGGATTGAAAGTAATAAAAGTGCTAATACTAATTCACCCTCCCTCTCAATATTCCAACAATTGGTATCAGAGCGGGTCCTTCAAGAAAAACAATTTAACCACTGGAAGGTAGATCAAGGACTGCATTGAGATGGGGTACCAGTATTTAATGGTCAGAATGGTCTGAAGTATGAAATGTGGAATATCAGGATGAATTTTTTTTTAAAGGCATAGGGATATGATATTTGGCAATCAGTTGTGATAGGATACAATGCTACAAAAAAACCTAAGAGTGCAGCCAAGAAGAAATTAGAAAGGAACAACAAAATAGCAATGGATTTCATCATGGAAGGACTATGTGATTTAGCAAAGGACAAAGTGGGTAAATGTTCATCATCCAAAGAACTTTGGGACAAGTTACATAATATCTATTTTTCTCCCATCTCATAGTCAGAGAGTGCTAAAGATGACACAGATGACAACTCAAATGATGAAGAAGCCTAAAGAGGTGAGTACTTTTGCTTTAATTGTGAAGAGCGTGAACATATTGAAATTGAATGCCCTTATTTGAAGATCAAAAGTGATGAGACTGAAAAGCCCAATGAAATAGAAGACAATGCTGAGATTGAAAAGAAAAATAATCATGAAGTAGATTTCAGTCAATGAGAAAGAGTACTTGAATATGAAATAATCACATTGAAGATCCAACTTGAAGAAGCAAAGCGAACATAAGAAGTCATTGGGAATCAAATGTTGAAGAAAGAACAAGAGGTGGAGAAGCTTGAAGAAGAAGTTGTCATGTTGAGAGTAAAAGTTGTTAAGCTCAGTAAGAACGTTGAAGAGACAGAAACATCCACGTCAACAATAGAGAATGAAGAGAAGCATTGCATGTTGTTGGAAAAGAAGAATGAAGAAAAGAGCAAGAGTTATGCAAAAGTACTCAAAGGAAAAAATCATGGTCAACCATAATCTAAGAAAAATGATAAAGATACATCTTCAAGAAGACCCTTCACATTCACGCCACAAAGAAGCTTCAATCATGATCAGCCAAAACAGGAATTCAAAAGGACTACACCATTCACTCCTAGGTATGTAAATTTTTTTCATGGTCATTATTTTTATTGTACTAACTTTTAACATAAAGTTACAGATTGCAGGGCTTATGGAAGAAATGTTCAAGCAAAAAATACTTATGTGGCCCCACACAATATTGAATCTTACAAATTCCACAATTATGGTCACATAGCACATGATTGTAGAAGTATAATGGATACTTCCTTGGGAAAGAACATCAATATCATATATAAGAAGATTTGGAAAAGAAAAAAGAAGAAGTAAAGGAAGATCAGATGAATAAAGGACACCCATAAGTCATACTCTCAAGATTGGTAATAATACGAGATGACGACAAATCTATAGATAAAAAGGAAGATGTCAGATATAGGAAGGTTTGGAGAAGAAATGAAAAACGATTATAGGATTTCCATTAGTGCGAGAAAGAAAAGAAGAGCAGGTGAATAAAGAACGGACCCCAGAGATTCTACTTCCAGGAATTATAGTGAAAAATCAATCCATAGGCAGAAAGAAAGAAGTAAGAGTTTAGAAGAATGATGAATCTACAAACGAAGAGAAATATTACTTCGCATTAGAGTGAGTGTTTTTCTGAGCCACTCGGCTTGGAGACTCCCAGTAAATATGAATATTGAACAGGGGGAGTCTAGGACGCAACTCTACAGTTCATAGATTTATCTTTCGAGTAGTTTGAAGTGTTTTAGAATGATAAAGACAATTTCAGAATGGTTCGATGGCAGAGGTACAAAATGACAGATTGATCGATTGAGAAAGCAGTGTTCCCACATAGGTGTCAGTTGACAGTTACATAGGAAAAAGGTTATGATTGTATTCAGGCAGAGATATCTTTAGTAAAGGTTGTTCCAGACATGCAGAGCTTGGTTTGCAGATAGAGAATACCAGTGGACACATTTGATATGTGATGATAGTTGCAGTCGTGAAGACTTCATGATAGTTCAGTGACAGATGGGTCAACATTGTGGACAGTTGAGTAACTGAGTCATGGACAATATGAACAAAGAGGGATTCATAAGACACTTAGCAGGTTTGGACATATATATGACAATGGATGAGAGCATGAGTTCAGGACAGATTGGTTTAGAGACTCACTCAGAAACAATTAGATGATCTTGATAATGAAACATTTGAATTCTTTTTATATATGTCAGTGATTTACACGAGGAAACATCAATGGACAAAAACTCCAAAAGGGAAATAGGTACAAGAAGACCTATATTCAATCTACACAACATCTTGCAGAGAAGTCAAAGGGAGAGAAATGGTCAAAGAATAGATCAAAAGAGTGAAGATAGGGGGAGGAACGCCAAGGGAGAGTTTAGACAGGGAGAGAAGTCTCAAAGAGAGTTACCCTTTGTCAAAGGGAAAGAGAAAGTAATCAAAGGCATGAAAATGCAAAGAAGGAACAAAAACTTAGAAACACAGAGAAAGATCATAGGCATGAAGACAAGAGGAGCATCCCCAAGGACAAAATAGACAAGGGGGGAAGTCCCAAAGGGAGACACCCTTTGTCATTGATGTCAAAGGGGGAGAGATAGAAACATTGACGAGGAACGATGGAGATAGGGGGAGCATGAGCATGAGTGTTTTCATGTCTAAGTGTTGCCATCAATGTTGGTGTTGCCATCAATGGCAAAGGGGGAAATTGTTGGAAAGTTGGTTTGGACAATTTGTTGTCAATGATGTCAAACCTTGGATATTCATCTTGTAGATTGATGTCAAACCTTGGAGATTGATCTTCTAGATTGATGTTAACCCTTGAAGCAAGTCCGGTAGAAAATTTGGGTAGCCCAGAGGTGTGGTTAAGGAACCCGAGTTTGTTTGAGGAATAAAGGCATGAAGATCGGTGAATTTATAGGTAAGACTATCATAGATGGATAATACATGTCATGTCACTTCCAGTGATATGTGGTATGTCACATGGTTCCTCACATTTGAAGAGATATGGCTTTATGAAGTTGGAGCACCCTTGTGAATATTCTAGAAGCCCCTAGAAGGTCAACAAAGAAGTCAATTATTCTATAAGCTCCTAGAAAGTCATGAAGAAGATACTTGTCAGATTGGTTGAAACTAGGAATTAATTGTGGGTAAAGTTGTGGATATAAGAAAATAATTAAAAATAAATTAGTTACAACAAGAAGTTGCGAGTTTAATGATAATGGGTAAAGTAGTTGCAACAAGAAAGTGGGTTAGCCCTAAAAGAGGGAAGATGGGTAAAACATTTAGAAGATGACCCCTAAAGCAAGACACTTGGGAAAGTATAAATAAGAGAGAAAGAGACTCCCATTAGCACCTATTTGAGTATATTGAATATCTATCTTGTGAAAGGTTATTGCAGGTACTCATTAATATATCTGAAGTTGTGCAAGTCTAAGGAATCGAAGGAAGAGTGACGACAAAGTTTCGTAGTTGTAGTAGAGAGCGAGAAAATCGTGAAAAACCCTGATTAGGGTCATCCCCGTGGGTCAAACTGTAAATGTCCTGTGAAGCATCCCCGTGGGTTACCTATAGCCTGTCACGCGAGTACTCGCGAGAGAGCCAACTTCGTCACGTGAGGTAGTGTCAGATATGAGGAATGAGATTTGGTTTATGTCACATAAGCTAAGAAGAAGCTACATGCAAGGGTAACAATGACTAGGTACAACAAAGCTATTTACAAAAATAAAAGGTATGTTATATGCTTGTATTGAAGTTGGTCTTTTGGTGATTGCTTGGGATATGGACATGGGATATTCAACATTTCCCTGGGAGGGACTATTGGCTATATGGTACATATTGTATGAGACAGATCTACAGAGGCACATTGCTGGTATATTTGTTGTTTGTAGTTGGCATGCATTATTGGGCATATTGTTGAGGTATATCTTGTATCCCTTGGTGCATGTTTGGGGTTTTTGGTTAAGGTGTGTTGCTGAAGTTATTGGTACATATTGAGGCTACATAACAACGAGGGTTTGATGCATGGTTGATGTGAGGGTTCACTACACTTGGTTTATGATTGTTTGAATATATATGGAACATGATTAGAGAGACATAGTTGTACATGGTTTAAGCTATACACTTGTGACAATGGGTATAAGATCTATGTGATCATATATGATTGGTTGAGGAGAATATTATTATAGGTTGTTGGTATAGGCTGTGATAGGTTGTTGGTACAAGTTGTGATACATTGTTGATGTAAATGGTTGATGTACATAGTTGATGTGCATGGTTGGCACATGGTATGGTGCATGATTGATACTTGGTATAGTTGATGCACTTGTTATGATACATGTTTAATGGTACAGGTTGTGGTACAGGTTAATGCATGGTATAGGTTGGTACTTGGTTGGGACACATATATTGTGATGGTATGTGGCGTTCTTGGTACATGCTTGGTAGAGGCATGTGGTGGTGATGTTGGGCATATGGTTTGAGATATGCTCTTGGTGATCTTGGCATGAGTTGCATGCGGTTGAGAGTGGATCTAGTTTTGTGGATGATACAGTGAGATTTAAGGGAGAAAGTGTTGCAGGGGCAAGGCTTTCAAACCCTAGAAGGTGAAAACCCTAGGTTTAGATTCAACTAGGCCTAGGACGTCTCCTCTTTTCAATCTATAACTTCAATGCTAGCTCTGAAAAGGAGAGAAAAGCGTAGCAACGACTAGGCTATATCTTCCTTTTTCAATGGCTAAAACTATTTCTCAAACAAGGGGACATGTAGCAATGACCTACTTGTGTGCTTGCTACCTAGGGTTTCAAGATTCAACAATATAATAGCAAAATGTAAGAAAATTAAGCTTACAACCATTCACTTAAGAAGTTTTGCATGAAAAATTCACTTACATGTCATGAAGAAAACATAATCAAACCCTAGTTGTAAACCTTCCTTGAGAGAAACACCATATATGCCAAGATAAATCCTCCAAGAAGAGTTGCGCCTCACTTAAAAGACCAAAAACACCAAGCTAGGGTGCAAAAGATAGTATCTCACAAGAGAGTGAGTTGTGTTATGTTCAAATGAGGGAATAACATCCTCAATATATATCAATCTATGACCTTTAAATTACAAAATAGGTCATTAAAACAACCGACAAGGCTGACTACAAAATTTACATTGTTTTTACATTAACTGCTAGATAAATGACATAAAATGAGCAAAAGGTGGGATGTCAAGCCCTTCTGAGGGAGACGCTGGCCCTTTTTGGGCATATCCAACATCCAGAAGTCAGACGTTAGCCCTTCTAGGACTCCTCCAAGCTACCACACGTGCCAATAACCTCATCACACTGCCACACGCTCAAGATAACGTCCAACTCTCCTAGGTGACGTCATGTCCATCAAGGGGAAAACGTTCCATCTGAAGTGGGTTATCCCCCCTAGGCCGGGTTCAGCCAAAGTGTCCTGGGTGGAATGTCCTTCCTTCTTCATTTGCAAAGGCTCATCATAACGTTGTCATGTCTCTGCAATCCCAACAACCATCTGATGGGCTCTTCAGCCCCATGGAGGTCCGAGCTAATCATATACCCATGTGTACCGGTCCACTGGTACCTGTCCGTCGGGTATGGTCCTGCACATCAAAAACTT
>SNQJ01S0008960.1:165383-200768 GCA_010110895.2 Picea sitchensis | reverse complement strand
TCAAAGCCACTCTAACCAAGCTAACAATTCCAAGCCAAATCCCACTTCAAGCTCCAAAATCAAAAGCTCAAAAGCTAACTTTCTCCATGAGAACTCCTCTCCTTTTATAAGTTGAAGAGGATAAGGTGAGGAGGTTAGGATGACCCCACTAAATCATGAAAGCGAGTAAGATCGAAACCATTCGGATGCCACCTCACCATAGAAGTTTCTCCTTCTAGAAGATTCAAGAAAACGCTTGGTTTTCCCACGTGTAGGCATTCTCACACCCTACGTATAGAGCAATTTGCGAACATCTCGCACCCTAGATATGGTGCAACCTGCGAGAATCAGGCATTCTCGCACCCTACCTATATAGCAACCTGCGAACTTCCTTTTTACAGGTTTTTTACAAAGGAAAATGTAACTTCTTTTCTCAGGAAAAGTTCTTCTCTCTTCTTTCTTCAGGAACTCAGGCCACTAACCCCTCTGAAGGCAACATATAGGTTTACATCATTAACGGTCATTGGGATGACGAAAATAATGTGTAACACTAGCTCACTCAAAGATAGGAAACTAGCAAGTCCATGCAGAACTGTGTTACTTCCCAATCCACATGGAGTCTAGGAAACTATCCAGTCTAGCCAGTTCACACAGAATTGCGTTACTACCCAATCCATATGGAGTTTCATAAACTATCCAATTTAGCCAGTTCACACAGAACTGCACTACTACCCAATCCATACGGAGTCTGGGCAACTAACGTGCCTGTAAATGACTACGCATTGTTGCCACACTTTTTAAGCTACTGCCCCCTAGAATCGCATATGTGACTCATCATTCCCTCTTACGAAGGAAGTCCTTCTGGACCACGCCAAGTTTGTCCCTGAAGTACTCAAACTTCACCTTTGATAGAGGCCTGGTCAACACATTTGTTATCTGCTCGTCTGTGCCAATATACTAGAGCTTCACAACTCCCTTTTGCACTAGATATTAGATATAATGGTACTTGATCTTGACATGCTTGGACTTGTCATGAAACATAGGATTCTTAGACAAATTTATACAACTATGGTTGTCACAAAAAATACAAGTCACCTCCAACTCGAGATCAAACAGTCCCGCAAGCAACTTCCAAAGCCACACAACTACACTACTAGTTGAACATGTTGCTATATATTCTGCCTCGGTTGTACTGAGTGCCACACTAGTTTGCTTCCTGCTGAGCCACAAAATCATAGTTGACCCCAAACTGAAGCAACATCCATATGTACTCTTCCGATCTATGACACTAGTGGCCCAATCTGAATCAGCATAGCCTTGTAGTCTTATCTTACGATCTAAAACATATCAGAGTCCAAAGTCTATCATACCCTTCAAGTACCTTAATACATGCTTTGCCGCAATCAAGTGAACACTTCTTGGTTCAACCATATACTGACTCAAACTATTCACTGCAAAGCATATATCTGGCCCAGTATTCGACAAATACATCAACGAACCAATCATATTCCTGTACATGGTGACATCCATTGTCTCTGAAGAAGTATCACTCAATAACTTCAGGTTTGTCACCAGCAGTGTGGGCATGGATTTACAATCCATCATTTCGAATCTCTTCAGGATTTCTACCGCATATTTTCCTTAGCTAAGGAAAATCTCGTCCTATTTCTGCCACACCTCTAGACTCAAGAAATAATGCATCATACCTAGGTCTTTCATCTCGAACTCTGATGCAAGATTTCTCTTGCACTCAGCGATGAGATTCTCGTTCCTTGTTAGAAACATGTCATCCACATGTAACAGTAATATTACTGGTTCACTGTCCTCGACCTTGTAGTAAAGGTTGGGATCTTCTTTACTCTTGGTAAAACCCAAGCTGATTAGAAAGCTATCAATTCTATTGTACCATGCCCTAGGTGCTTGTTTCAATCCATACAAGGCTTTCTTCAATCTACATACATATGTTTGCATGTCATGTGTCTCGAATCCTTGTGGCTAGTCCATGTACACTTTCTCTTCCATTGCACCATTCAAAAAATATGTCTTCACATCCATCAGATGTACCTTCCATTTCATTATTGCAACTATCAGAAGTATAGATCTAATCAAAGTGTATCTCGCAAAAGGAGAAAATGTCTCCTCATAATATATTCCTTCTTTCTATCATTGAAACAAGGGAATCTTCCCAAGAGGTCTCATATCTCTTCGAAGCCTCTGAAGCTTCGATCTAGCCTCCTCACTGATGGCACCTGTCTGTCTGTCCTGGAAGATGTCTTTCTCTCCCATATGAATCTAAGGAGGAATATTTTTGAATGAAATTCTCTAAGCCACTAACTCTCTCTAAGATCAAGCTCACTCTGAGTCTATATAATCTCATGAGCCATCTGCTCCCTCTACTTGTGTTGACCTTCTCTGAAGTTTGATCTCCTATGAATTGTCCTGGGGAGGCTGCGCCTCCCTTATGGATCCTGAGGGATGACTCCCTCTAAACTATAGCTCCTCCTGAGTTGGTTCTTAGTGGGGTTGTCTGCCTCACCACTGGTGAAGCCATCTGCTCCTCCTCATGATATGTCTCATCAATGCCATATATCTTTGCATCCTACAAAGTGTCATGAGACCATGCTAGTCTCTTCCTGGTTACTGCAACGATTCTGGGTAGGCCCTTCTAGCTCTACTAACTCTTCCTGATGATCTGAAGCGTGATCAACTATACTACATGGATATGTTTGGTCATCTTTGGAGCCTTTTTCTCCTCACAATCAATCTCCATATGAGATACTTTGTATCCCGCAAAAGTACCCTTCTTCATCCTCTTCTTCTTCGGTACATGGATGTATACGGTCGTGTATACAAATTCTTATCTGGATAGTCTGCTCCATGTCTCAATCTAGAGACCATCTAATATGTTTCCTTCTACAACCGTCATTATAGCTCCCTCTGATAGCTATTACCTGTGACTTGACCAGAACAAGAAACAATAACAACGTCTCCATGGTAACCTCCATGGAGTTTATAAGATAACCTACCTAGAACAAAGTAAACAACCAAGAACATCTCCTAGAGGAGTTCAATTTATCTTATAAACAAGTGAATTATTAATATGAGCATTTACTGGAGCGTTAGTCATACCAATAATATTCAAGTGTTACTAAACTAGCAATAACAATAACAATAATAAAATTCTGAAGATTGTTATTCTAGTTACAATACGTACTTAAACTGCAGCAATATAAAAAATCAAACCTGATATGCAAACTTGGAGTTTGGTTGTTGTTGTCCCACTTGAGTTGTCTTCAATTCTGATACATTAGGTATCGGATGGTCTTTTATTGAGTCTGTCAAGATCCTCTTGGCCTTGACCTCATTCTTTCATTTTCATAGGCTTTCTGGAATCCAACCTATAGGAGGCTTCTCCTACCCCTTTAATGGGACAATGATAGTCATCACCGAGCTTCACCTTATGAGGTGAATCCTTCTGAACCAAATTTGAAAGAGAATCCTTGTAAATTAGTCATGTGCTTAGAGGCACCACTATCAATAAGCCATGTGGTAATTCCATGAGTGATTGTTCCTGTAAGAGCTGATATCAATACATATTCTTCACTTGAATCATCTTCTTTTGCTTTCTTCTAAATAGGTTCATTGTCTTCTGTGGCATGAGCATGATGTCTTTTATTCTGTCCTTTTCTGATCTGCTCTTTTATGAGAGGAAATTTCTTGAAATGTTTCCCATCTTCTCGCAGTTGAAGCATTTGTAGATTGAATAATATTTTTGTGTCTTTTGAGACTTCTGTGACTTTTGAAATTTCTTGGCGGGATGATCCTCTTTCCTGCTCTTTAATTTTCTTGCATGTGCTGCTAATGTTTGATCATCATCGCCTGACTTTTCTTCTCTTGCTTCCTGTCTAGCTTCTTCTTGAGTACAATCTTCCCATAGCATGTTGAACTTTGGTAGCTTTCTTCTGGAACATATTCCCTGAATAAAGGATTCCCAAGACTTTGGGAGACTATTCAATGTAGTCATTAATAGCTCAACCTCTTCAACCATGTCTCCAATGATTTCAAGTTGTTCTTTGATTTGAGACACCCTTGTGAAGTAGGATTGAATGCTTTCTGAATTTTGCATATTCACATTCTCGAGTTATGTCCTCAATGTCATCTTTCGGTTGATATTCTTGCCTTCATATAATCGGGATACGACATCAAACATTTGTTTCATGGTTTTTAATGATGATACCTGAGGGATCAAGTGATCCTTGATAGAATCTGCAATGATCCTCTTTGCCTTAACCAAATTCTTCTTATACTTTGCCTTAGCCTCATCTCCCTCTAGCTTTGCAACTTATTCTTCAATGAATCATTCTAGATCATTTTCCTTTAGAATGAGCCTCACTTTATATTTCCATGCTCGGAAGTTATTAGCACCCTCAAGCTTCTCATCCAACTTAGTGTTGGAATTCATTCTGCCCTGGGACGACATACAATTTAAATTTTGTATAAATGGATTTTGAACTTACCAGTGAGTGCGCTATGCTAAGGTGACCTCCTTTCTTCAAGGATCTTGTAAAACTTCACCTTTAAATGCCCAAACATCTTGACCTAGGGTTTTATGAGGAAACCCTAATTTTCTAACTTTTGAATTTGGGAGATCTGATCCGGGGGAGAGATGCGCTCTCCTTAGACGACCTTCTTGGATGCTTTTGTAAGTGTTCAACGAGCTTGATAATAGGGGAAATTGACGATATTCATTCTAGTGGTTAGACCATTCTGAAGGGAACCATCTCTGATGCCATGTTAAAATTTTGGTATGCTCATTTAACCTTAGATAATGTTACACCATTGTCACCCAGCCATAGGCTCTTACACGTGCCACCCTCGAGCACAATAACCTTTTCTTAGATATATTCCGACAAGTCCACTCTAGAACCAATAGATACACCATAGCACAATGGCTAGCTTAACCAAAAATACCAACACAGTTGCGGAAAAATCACAGTACCAAGAGAGCATACCTTTTCCAAGAGAAGCGCACAAGAGAGATATACTGGAAAGACTTGTGCCATAGCTGCTGCAACTGCTGCTCCTCAGACTTGCGCCCTAACTATTGCAACTCCTGCTCTTAATACTTGCGCCCTAACTGAGTGAGTGAGAGTGTGCAAATGAGGTAGCACCTTACCTCTATTTATACTAGCCCGTCCAAGTGACTTTTCATGTGGGGCCAAATTCTCTTTCTGGAGCCTTCTAATTATTTATTATTATTCTCCTTGGGTCGACTTCTCTTCCAGGGTTTTTCCACATCTGTTTAATGGTTTTATTGCTTTCAAAATCTTCTATTATAAGCACAAAGGTTATACTGGAGGTTAATACCTCCCGCAACTACCAAAACATCAACAGGTTGTTGATCGTCCTTTAATCTTTTTATGGGAGCCATTGTGTTTACTTTCTGTTATCACATAGATTTTCACGGGTTAAAAAATATCTTTAGTTTGATTTTGAGTCATAATTTTACCTTAGGTTATAGGTTTGAGGTCCCTTTCACATAGCCATTTTTCATTTTTTTTGGCATGAATAAATTATGATTAGTTTGGTTTTGGTTTGAAAAGTCATTGAGTCACATTTTTCAAAATTGGTCATTATTACCCTAGCATGTCACTTTCTCCATGATGTACGTTGACCCCATCTTCTTATCACTCATCTCGTTAAAATGTCAAATCTAGTTTGAGTTGTACGCTGCCAACTCACTAGGAGAGTTCACAACGCTTTCAAAGTACATTTTGAATTTATAGTCATCATTGCTCTTAAATGGTCATGTCATTGGAGATCTCCTTGATTTTAGAGTTGATTTTTAAATCAATATTCGGGGATTATTTTTATGAATGTCTTAACCATTTTCTCCAAGTGTGCAAAGCGTCCTCCATCTCGACACTGCAAACTGGTGTTACAAACAGGCATTGTGCACTTCGCTGCGAATTGGCTGTAGGGGATGAGTTGGCAGTTAGACCACTTGTAGGCACTCCTATGACATTCTGAATATATCAACCTCTAGCTCCAGACCACTAGGTACTTCATGAGCTTGTACACCTTGTTTTAAGGCCTGGAAAAGGGTTAGTGGCTTTTCGTTTTGTGGTGTTGCGAACTAGCTATATGACGTTGCGAACTATCTCACTAACCTGTAATTAAGCTCTAGAACCTTCTTCTCATGCTCTGCATCTTATCTCTTGAAACCATCGACATCCATGGACATGAGTTACCCTATCTTATGATCCTTGGTCTCTACATAACTCTTTTCATACAACTTTGCCAAAACCTATCTCTAGCGTTGCGAACTCTGTACAGTCAACCAACGTTACGAACTCTCTGTTCTAGCATCCTTTGCAAAGTAGCCTTTTACCAATTCACCATCTATTCACAGTCCTTTTATGAAGATAACCACACTATTAAACAATTTCAGCCTTACTTAGAAGCATTGTCATTGTGAGAGGTATGTGTGGCTTTTTCTTATTGATTCCAATAGTCATTTCATCTGCTTCCATGCTCTCCATTATGGGTAATTATTCAATACTATGACAAACCTTCCTAGCCAACACTAATGGATAATCAACAAAAGAAGGTCCATAAAGGTGGAGACATTGTGAGGACAAAGCCTTATGGTATGCATCTATTTGCTGAGGAACCCTTGATCAAGGAGGTCTTCCAAAGAGTGGGTTGTATTAATTTCTATCAGAAAATGCAGAGAGGGCACCTAGAGGTGGCTAAAGAATTTGCACTAAACTTTGATGGAACCAAGAACAAGGTTGGGATACTAGAATTTGAGGTATCTGAGAGGATCGTATCAGTAGCCACTGAGATACCTAGTACTGGGGAGAGATGGTTCAAGGCCATGACCCTGAATGTTTCCTTTTCAAGGGAGTTCCTCAAACCAGAATACCAAGATGACAATTTGTCAAAGGGTGTGCCCAGAAACCACATGTTATAGGGTTTTGATAAAATGTTGAAGATAATTCAAAGATACTTTACCTATGAAGGTAGATTTAACATGATCTATCATTACCACATAAGGCTACTGCTACAGTTCACAAGGAAAGGTTCTATGAATCTTCCTTTCTACTTGTTTAGAAGTATTGGAAAAATGTTTGATAGGGTTCTAGCTAATTCTAAGGCAATTGATACAAGTGTTTTTCATTCAGGACCGATAAAAATGTTGGTGATGGAGGAATTCAGAAAGAGAAACATGGAGTGGGAAGAATTCATTACTTCTTCCAACTTTCAAATTAACATTGCTCCTACCCCACAGTTTAAAGTACAAAGCCCTCTTCAGGTTGACAAGACTGTACAGTCGGGGATGAATAAGAAAAGGAAGAGCATCGGGTATGTTAAGAAAGATAAAGCAACAAAGGAACATGTAGAAGAATGACAATCTCCTCATTCCCCATAAAGAGAGGTTTCACCTTTGCGAGCTCCTAGTCCAGTGGAGAGTCCTTCAACTAGAGCCACAAGTCTGAGAGGGAGAAAGTTATTGTTCTCTTCACCACCTATTGCAGACAAGGTCAAAGCCAGGAGACCTGTTACTAGAGCATCAACAAAACATGAAATCATCGAGGAGAAAGTGTCGATGAGAGCCCCCATCCAGAGAAAGGGAAAAAGTGTACCTATCAAGAAGCCCATTGAAATTGTAGACATAACTACTCCTCCAGAAAATCCTACCTTTAAGAGGCTAAATAGATAGCTTAAAGAGGCTAGGATTGAAATTGATAAACTAAAAAGGGAGGAGTTAGTTGAAAAGAATAAGTTAAGTGATCTTATGGATATGTATCATGGAACTCTTGAAAAGGCTAAGTTTATAGCTAAAAGATTTTGACCTATCCAAAGGCAGCTTAGAAACGTGTACAGACAGAACATAACCTACCAGAGTCAGATCAGAGGGCTAAAGATGGAGCTGCAACCTTTCAGAGAGGAGCTGACCAAGAAGAATTTGGATATATTAGCTAAAGCTGCCACCAGGAGGAGCTCCAGAGTTAGAAAGTGAAGGAGATGGACACCATGACTCATACCATTTTTGACAATTTTATGTGTTGGTATTTTTCTAATTTGAAGACGGTCATGTTTGATAAGTTAGGATTTAGTTGAGGATGTGTTAATCTTTCCTATGTATTATACCACTATCATATATTGTTATAATAGTTGTTGACACTTGGGATAGTTTTGGAGTGTTTTGATGCATTTTCAAACAAACAGAGTAGCTACAGGAGAGTTCGCAGCGCCTAGCACTGCGAACTGGCTGATACAGGCTGGCGCTGCGAACTCTTGATCTGGAGGTTTTGGAGGAACAAACGGTTCTCAAATGGAAAGATAAGGTTATGACAATTGCTAGAAGTTTAGTTGAAGGCTGGAGGGACGTGTGACCAAGGGAGATGCGCTCAGATCACACGTCATCAAGCACATTTAATATGATCAAGGAGGTTACCAGCATGGGCCTAGTTTTTAGCAGTTTGTTACTTTTTGTGTTGAATAGTTGTAGTTACTCCACCTTTAGGTGTGGGAATCCTATGCAAAAAGGAGGATTCGAATTGTAAAGCTGCCATTGATAGCCTAGGCTATAAGATAGAGATTGAAAATCATTGAAGGGTTCAAAGGATTGTAATGAGACTCATACTTTTTTGAAGTTGTGAAGTTACAGAGCCATCTCTGGATTTTGTGTATCAGACTTGAGACTTTTTTATTAATAGAAATCAATTTCTTTCCATTATCTTATCTCAATCTTACTTTGATTTTACTATCATTTGAATGATTCATTTGATTTATTGTATCTGTATTGCAATGGAGGTTTTGTTGTGATGCTGCTATAATTTTATCAGAGTTTATATTTTGATTACAGAAGTTCTTATGTCAAAAGGTTTTCCTCAGATGTCTGTTGGTATTGGCTTATGTGAGTGGTAGACATTGTCATTTTTCTCATTAAGTCTTCTATCTATCCATTTTACTCTTTAAAACCCTGATCTAAGTTAGCTAAGGCCTCATTTGGTGATACATCTATTCTCGAACTTTATGTGATTTTACTATTCTAACTAAGTTTTGATCCATTTGACATTATCATAAAAACTTATCTTTAAACCTATTGATGGGTGTTGAGCTTACACTTTAGTAGTCAAAGTGTAACTTTCAATGCTAACACTTTCTATCTAGCCAAAACCCCTTTCTATTTTGTTTTTTAACTTAAAGGGGAACTGAAATTACCTTTATAACTCAATAATCTTTTAGTCGTGCTATCCAAACCTTGTCACTAACTCCTTGTGGTAATAACACCATGTTCAATATCACGTTTTTCCTTCAGCAAGAAGAAGGTTAATGCTTAATATTGAAATTGACAATTACATGTGTTTGTGAATATAATAAAAAAATACAACTGGAAATCCACATTTCATGCCCCTATTTGATTAAATTTTGTCTTGTGCTAGTGTATTAAAAGTTTTCAACTACCAAAACATGATGGCGGGAAGTGATGTGACGCCAAAAATGCAAGTGGTATCAAAATGTTTGACTAACGGTTTTTAGAATTAACGTTTTTTGCCCAACAATAATCATAAGCCGCCATGTATACCTATAGTGGTTTGATTGTATTGGGAGTTTTAGCTCCATTAATTACACTGGAAGGCGTATATCTATTGGAGATGGGCACGATTAATCACCTTTTAATCTAAAATTCTAATCCGATGGCTAACAATTGAAGATGCTGGCATATTCTTAGTCGTCCTCCCAAACCAATGAATGTGATTTATTCTTCATAACTTCCTTGTATTTTTTAATGCATCAGTTAACCTGTTTACTTTTTAACATTTACCTAATCATATTAAGAAATCACTGTACCACCATATGTTTGCCACGTTTAACTCATTAACCTTTGAAATTACTACATTTGAAATTAACTTTTAGATTTCCTCAACTCTATGTGTGTTTCAGCTGTCCGGGAGGAAGCTTTGGCATTGCCTTTCGGCGTTCACCAACCACTTTGCGACTGTGCTAGCGGTTTTTAGAATTAACGTTTTTGGCCCGACAATAATCATAAGCCGCCATGTATACCTATAGTGGTTTGATTGTATTGGGAGTTTTAGCTCCATTAATATTCATTTACTTTTAACTCCCGAGAGCTTTCCTGACCATTCATATTTTAATATCCGCTTTTAGGTCTAGGCGTTGATTAGTTTAAAATTTTTTATTTAAAGCCCGTGCCTATGTATCTTATACCTTTTGTTACGTTCTCAATCCTATTGTGCTTTAAGTTAAGCTCCTTTTCTTTAAATGTTTTTATTATATCCATTTAAAAAATGTTAAATTTTTTTATTATACCCATTTAAAAATTATAGAAAATTGAAAATCAAGAGAGGATTAAGAATTTTGATTTCTTATTAGATATGAACTAAATGATGGAGTGGGCTAACTCAGGAGCAATCTTCCCTCTCGAGTTACTTTTTCGGCATGTTTTCCGGTGATGCAGTTTTGAATTTCTGGCCGATTTAGAAGTCTGATTGATTTTCTGACCATTTGGGTTGGTTTAAAATGGGGCAAAACCCTTGGAGTAAGGTTTTGAAATGCATGGAACTTTCATCCATGCTAAACTCAGGCTACCCCTGAAAATCTGACTAGATTCAGGCCCATCTTTTTGCCTGAAAAGAGGGAAGATTGCTCCCTAGTTAGCTTACTCCACTGAATGACTAGTTGTAACATCTGGCTCTTACTAGGGATGATGTGTTCCCTTGAGACATCAAGTATCGAAAACCAATGCCTTATCCATTAGGTAGATGTGTCAACATACGAGCACATGTGTCACTCATGCTAAAAACATTGTCAATGATTGCAAATCAATACCTTTTGAAGTACAATTGTCATCTATAATGATGATAAAGTAATAAATATATAATCACCATCTGAAGTCAATAATGATGTAATAAATGTGAATCATTATGAAGTGTTTGCAGCATGGATCTTTTTGGAGCGGGAACTAATTTTAGCATTTTTTCAAACCTTGATTTCTCCTTCTATGGTATATTGCCAGTTTTAGAAACTGGTTCTTCACCTATCCCACTTGTTTATCTTCTTACTAGGATCTTCTGATCGTTCGAAGTATTTAGAATGTCTCCCGGTGCATCTAGTTTCTCCTTTAGGCGGATTTTCTACAGAACACTACTTCTCTGACCGTTTTTCTTAATACCTGACTGCATACCTCTTAATCTTAGTCTTATCCTCTTTGCGTCACTAACTAGAGATGTGCTCTAATTTTTATTTGTCACTTCATTAACTACATCTACTAGGTGGACGACTGTCAAAGTTAGTGGACCTTAGCTGCTTAATCATTTGGGTTATTTTATTTCTTTTCAGCATTAAATCTTTGTTAGTCCTAAGCTATGAAAGAAGGGCCCCACCTACTGTTTCTTTAGTTTTTTTTTACTGTCTTCACATGAGTTTCAGACAGGGTGGCACCATACCTTGCTAGGCACCTAATTCATGTCACGTGATGAGCAATAAGGGAGATGATAGAGAGGACATGAAAGGTTCCCTCAACTCTGTTCATACACAATGAATTAATAAGTCTGTGGAGAAAAAATTCTTTTCGCATTCATTACTACCTCCTGGCACTTCTCCCGATCTTCCAAGTCAGGATTGCACTAACTTATCACACCTGGGTTTTACTGATCACCTTCCAGAAGCTTCTCATTCACCTCTGGATTCGGTTCATACTGGGTTTTCTCTAGGCTCTCTGGTTACAGTGAACAGAGCATCGGATGCTCCTAAAGCAGTCTCTTCTTTCGACCATTGTCGTTTCAAGCCTGTTGCGACCTCTCCACAAGACCACACTCAGCGTGGTTCTGTACTCCGAAAGCCCACTAGACACATGCCTCCTCCCAAAGCCTGGAAGCCCAAAAAGGCACGTCGTCGACTCGTCATTGGTATGGACGTGGGACTTGAGGAAACCTGTCACCTCTCCCTTTGTGCCTTAGTTGGTAGATTTGCCTACAAATCTAAGTGTTATCTTTCCTTTAGAGATTGGATGAAGGATACCTGGTTCCCCATTATTGGATATGTCCATGTTTACTTAACTCTTCCCTGTGGTTGGTTTGGCCTGACTTTCAAACTTCCAGAGGACGCAGAACTCGTTATGTCTAGCTTCTGGGACTACACTAGAGGTAGTCTCATGCTGAAAAGGTGGCGCACTGCTTTTGACCCTTCCACGGAGTATTTCAGTCACCGACATGTCTGGGTTCTTCTACTAGGCCTGCCACTCAACTTCTGAAACATAACAACACTTAAGGCGATAGGAAATTTACTGGGTCGTTTTCTAAAAGTAGACGAAGCTTGCCTCCTTTCTTCGGATAAGCGTTTGGCCCAGATACTTGTTGAGTTGGACCTTCACGCATGCTTAATGGATGTTATAGAATTTGAATGGCGTGGTCTGGTGATGGAACAACGCTTAGATTACCTTGGACTTCCTTTTCGATGTACACTGTGTCGTAGAACATGACATCTCCGGAAGGATTGCTATGGCAACCATGAACCTTCGGCTGAGGAGGAGACATCAAAACCGAGCTTGAAAGACTCAGTGTATTTGGATGAAGAACCAGCGGGGCTGGGAGATGTGGACAACATTAAAGACTTCAACACATCTTCTATACAAGAAGTTGACATGGATTCACTGCAAGGTAAGTTAAAGTGTTACTACCCGCACTTCTTTCACAAGCTCTCATTGTGGGAACGAGATTTTTTATTAAATTCTCCTAATTTATTTGGGGATTCGAATGTCTTTAATAAAAAAACTTCGGATCCGATAGTCCTCACTGTGTCCCATGCCTCGAGTTTAAACCTTCCTACTACAACACTTACTGATATTTCTTTTGTTGTTCCCTCTCCCAGTACTACACTTATCACCCCTACTCCGATCAACTCCCCGAACTATCATTCGCATATCTCCCTGAATTCTTTGGAGTTGCCTTTGCTCACTACTCCTCCTTCCTTATCTCCTCGTCTGGAACCCATCTTAGATCCTCTGGATGCTCCACTTCTTCCACCTCTGTCGGAGAGCTCTAGTCCTACTCCTCTGTAGACCTTTTGGGGGTCGGAACTAGTATCTAATCTAGACTTTGATCCAAGGGGAGAAATTTTAGCTGATCGGGTGACACAAGGGAAAGATTTGCCTTGGTCGAGGGGCTTGGGCACTGATTTATCACCCCTCAAAACTAGAAGTGCTCGTAGGAAGCAATAACTACCTCCTTTGTCTACAGATATACCTTCTTCTTCTCGGGATTCGAGGGTGCTTAGAATTAAATCCCTGGCACAAGGTCATCCATGATCCTTCTCACTTTGAATATTAGAGGGGTGGGAGGTACCCTCAAACTAGCCTCCATGAGAAGACTTCTTACTGTCGTTAAACTTGACATTATTTTTCTCAAGGAGACCCTCGTTGATGATGAAAAGGCAAGAAATTTTTTACTTCCCTTTCGTCCTACTTGGATGTTTAGTGCTGTGAGTTTGGTGGGGAAGTCTGGTGGACTTCTGGTGGCTTGGAACCCAAACATACTTGATCTCTTATCTTTTCATTGTGCAGGTGACATTCTCTTATCAGGTGTTCATTTACTAGATAAAAGAGGCCTTAATTTGATGAACGTTTATGGGTCAAATACAGGTCGAAGACAATTTTGGGGTCTTCTAGAAGCTAAGGGATTATTGGACCTTAACAATCTTATCATTGTAGGTGACTTAAATTTTTCTATTGGCTCTGATGAAATTTGGGGGGAGAAATCATTATTGGACCCACAGGCAACTTTCTTCAGAGATTTGTTTTCGAATCATCATTTAGAGGGCGTCAAGCCACCTGAATTGGTGCCCACTTGGCGCAATGGCAGACTGGGCTCAAAAGCCATACAAAAAAGACTGGACAAAGTCTTTACTTCTATTACTTTACTTAACCTCTCTACTAGTTTTCGATCGTGGGTCGATCTACCTTTCATATCCGACCATGCCCCTGTGTTCTTTCAACTAGATTTTGGTATTAAACCACTTGCATTTCCTTTTAAATTTAATTCAACTCTCTTGAAAGATGAGCATTTCAACAACCTTGTCAGAGATGTTTGGATTAACAGACAGATTATTTCAAGAGAAGGGGCTCAGACAAGACTGGCTGGAAAACTCAGTTTTCTAAAAACAAAAGTCAAAAAGTGGATAGCAGACCAAAAGAAAAAGGAACACCTACTCTTGGATAACATTGAAGAACAAATAACTAGGCTCACAAATGAAAGTCTAGACCTCGGCCCTCATGCAGAGCTTAATCCTCGTTTGATAGATCTTGAATTGGAAAGAAAAAGAATTCTGAAGGCAGAAGAGGAACTTTGGAGACTTAAAAGTCGTGCTACTTGGATCCATTCTGGATATAAGAACACTGCCTATTTTCATAGGTTTGCGAGTTTCAGGAGGAATAAAAAACATCTTTGGGAAGTTAAAGATGATTCAAATCAACTACATACTGGGCAGGGAGAAATTAAGAAAGAAGTAGTGAGACATTTCATCACCTTCTATAAAGACACTAATAACTCTATTGTTGATCAAATTGCTTCAATACGCCTTTATCCAAGAATGACTACTGAAGAGGAGGTACATCGGCTGGAAAACCCGTGTATAAAAGAAGAAATCCTGGAGGTCCTACCGGGCTTCACCAAGGACAAGAGTCCAGGTCCAGACCGGTGGTCAGTGGAGTTCTACAATCAACATTTTGAGCTTCTAGCGGACGACTTATTAGAGGCAGTTGAAGAAACCAGATTAACTAGATCGGTGAACATATCTATCAATTCTACCTTCTTAGCTCTCATTCCTAAACTGAATGGGCCAACATCTTTTAGTGACTTCCATCCGATTGCACTCTGTAATCTCTGTTACAAGATCATTTCTAAACTTATAGCTAATCGTATCAGGCCCATCTTGTCCCGCTCCATTTTAGAAGAGAAATTTGGATTTTTAAAAGGAAGACAAATCACCGATGCTATTGGATCGACTCAGGAATGCATTCACAGTATCAGAGAAAATAAGCTTCAAGCGTTGATGCTCAAAATTGATTTGAAAAAAACTTATGATTCCATAAGCTGGGACTATTTCAAATTGGCTCTTCTTCAATGTGGTTTTGACCTTCATACAACCAAATGGATCATGGGTTGTGTCTCTTCATCGACATTTGCAATTCTCATTAATGGAGAACCTTCTGATTTCTTCATTAGTGGCAGGGGACTTAGACAGGGCTATTTTCTCTCCCCATTACTATTTACCTTAGTTATGGAAGGCTTGAGTTTGGCTTTCAAGAATAAACAAAGAGAGGGATTGCTCACAGGAATCAATGTTGCAAGAGTAGTCAGAATTCTACATCTTCTATTTGCAGATGATCTTCTCATCTTGAACAAGGCATCCTTATCTGAATGGAAGGTGATAAAAGATCTCTTGAATTTATTCTGCAGTGCAACCGGTTTACAGATTAACAACCAGAAAACATCTTTTTATCAGTTTGGAGTACATCAATCTGCTCTGGATTCTATTAAGCTTTATCTTCAATTTTTCAATTAATAACCTTTCCACTGGCTTCAAGTAACTCGATTATATTTTGAAAGTAGACATTTACAGAGCAGAGGACTGGAACTGGTTGTTGTTGAAATATGAAAACAAAATCAATCACTGGTGCAATAACTGGTTATCTATGGGTGGTAGACTAGTGTTAGCCAAGGCGTTCTTAGAAATCCAACCTGTCTACTGGTTGGCCTTAGCAAACCTACCAACCTCGATCCTTCACCGTATTTGACAAATTGTTTTTAATTTTCTATGGAATGGGAAAAAAGAAGAAAAAAGGGCTTTCATCTGTGCAACTGGCACCTTATAGCCAGGCCTAAAAGATTCGGGGGATGCTTCAGTCAAGCTATGGCAGTGAACTCCCTCTGGCGGGCCTTAAAGGTGGACAAACTCTAGCATTGAGTCATTAAATCCAAATATTTTCCATCTATCTCTATTGAAAGTTGGCTCAAATTAGACTCGGTTTCTTGCATTCGGGGCTCTCCGACTGGGAAATACTTGACCAAAACTTTTCATCTGCTAGTTCATGGTCTCTCATGGTGCCCGGGTACAGGTACCTCGATCCACATAGGGAAGGACCAGATTCTCGGATTAGGATTGTCGTCCTTCCTGTCGGACGATCTAATTCATGCACTTAATCATCGTGGTATTTTTTATCTCTTTCAGGCTTGCTACCCATCCCATCTGGGAATTTTTGGTCATAATTGGCTCACTTCCACTGATTTAAACTTAGGAGGGACACTTTCAACARAATGGCAGAACTATAGAGAGTTTCTTATTAACAGTGAAATTMAGCTAACTCAAAGACCAGATGCATTACATTGGCTTGGAGGAGATCGCTCGGGCAAAATCTCAGTAAAAAATGCCTACGAGGTCATTGCATAAAAAAAAACACGCATTTCTGATTAGTGGCTGGAGAAATTCTATCTGGAGAGGCGACTGTCCATTAAAACCTAAACTATTCAGCTGGCTTCTTGTGGAGAACAAACTTCTTCTTTGGAACAACTTACAATGCAGAGGATTTGAAGGTCTGAGCCTCTACTCCCTATGTAAGAACAATGCAGAAACACACATGCATCTCTTTGTTGGATGCGACTTCACATGTGGTGTTTGGGACAGAGTTATACATACTTTAAAGTTCACAGGTAGATGGTAGGGAGATTCCATTTCTGAATGTTTTAAAAACATGATGCAACAATTTCCCCCCTTCCCTTTATTAACGGTCTTTCTTTGCTGGATAATTTGGTTAGAGAGGAACCTTGTTTTATTCGAGAATGGAACTCCTTCTATTCAGAGGGTTTCTTATAGAACTCTTTCTTTTCTGCGAGACTTCTGCACGGAGAAAACTCACAAGAAGTCAAGGAGACAGTCTCTACTAGATGTGACTAGGGATCCCACTGATTGGTCTGATAGGGTGGTCACTGGATGGTTCGATGGGGCGGCTTCAGCTTCGGGTCAGAACAGTGGTGCGGGAGGAGTTATTAAGACATCATATCTCAAAATTTATAAATGGTATTTTAACTGCGGCCCGGGGATTAATACTAGAGCAGAGTTACTCGGAGCTTGGGCACTTCTCACACTTGCAGTCGGGATGGACTTATCAGAGATATCAGTTTATGGTGACTCCAAGATAATCATCGATTGGTTATGTGATAAGGCACAGCTTCAGGTTCACAATTTGGAGGGCTGGAAGGAGAGAATTCTCAAACTAACAAACAATTTTCACTCCATTTCTTTTCAGCATATTTATCGTGAATACAATTTAGCAGCAGACACTCTATCAAAACATGCTCTTCAACATGCTCCAGGGAAAATTGTTTATTTTCAATGTGTCGGGGAACATCAAGGCCCCCACTTGTCACTTAAACTTTTTTAACTTTGTTTTGACTCTGTTGGGATTTTGTATTTTTTATGTTTTTAGGTGATATGAGATCACACTCTATTACTCTTTTTGACTTTGAAACAAAGCACCCAGGGTGCTACTTTTTGTATCCTTATCTCAAGATGGTTGATATATTGTTTTCTGTCTCCTCTCCTTCAGATGCTTATGAGCATTTTTGTCAAGGTTTAATTGTATTGAACAGTTTATATTTATACCATATGAATATAAAGTGATTTTTTTTTTAGAAAAACAAATAAATGTGAATGATACATCCGTCAACCAAAGAGAATTATACGATAATACATTTGTTTGACATAAAACTTTATGAAAATTATCAATTAATACTTTGGAAATCTGACGAGTTATTAGAATCATCATTACACTAACGCAAAATTTCTATAAAATTCTCATCGAGGTGATCATTTTTTATATGAGAAACAACCATATGGCTCTAAATCTGGATGATTATACCTAGGTTATGGCGACATCGGGTTCAAATTATTGGTAAAGAGAGGGTAGTTTGAAGACTGAGAATGCTTCTACATCCCCTACGAAACGTGAAAACCTTGAATTTGTTGTTCCTATAACGTCTGTTAATTCAAAAAGTTTAGAAAATACATTTCCTCAAGTTCTCGCTCATTCAATCAAGAGTGCCCCTGAGGCAAGGGAGAAAAATCTTAATGTGCATGCAAAGAAAGAAAATCCCATACCATTATCCAATCCAGATTTTCAGATTATGATCTTCACGTTATAAACTGTCCCAAATGTCAAGTTGAACAAAATAATGAAGTGGGAAACGACGGTTCATATGCATCTCCACATATTATCTATATCAGTGACGATGAAGGAACGGGTCATGTTTAAGAAGACATTAGTCATATGTTGATCGCATTAATGTACTAGATGTGTGAATGTGATTCAAAAATCTTTTTGTTACTTTGATAAATCTAGGCCTTCACCTAATATTTTGTATGTCTTATTCATTAGTCATATGTTGATCGCATTAATGTACTAGATGTGTGAATGTGATTCAAAAATCTTTTTGTTACTTTGATAAATCTAGGCCTTCACCTAATATTTTGTATGTCTTATTTTATTATATATTATTGTTTATTATTTTATTATATTAAAAAGTAGGACATATAAAATAGGTGATCAATAACTAGCTCACAAGGCTATTGGTATATATACTGGCCGATTGTCTTGCATATATGTCGAGATATATCTCAATGGTATATACCACTTGCCGTTAATATTAAAGCAAGCCTCACAGAAGAACAGTCAAGCTATTGATCACTTACAAAATATGATTAAAGTAGTATTATCATATGTTTTGCATAAGTTGTTTATAAACAACTCATGCAAAACACGATGTACCTTTAATAGTTTATCTTTTGTTTGATCAATATATACTCCGCGTATTTAAACAACATTTACAAGAAATATTCATCTGACATACTTGCTAGGGAAAATAGTATGCTTTTTAATTGTTCAAAGTACTTAAGTCAATCTAGAATTTAATATTTTCCACTTATAAAGATTTTATACTATGTTTAGTTTGGTAAAAGAAAATTTAATTATGTTAAAAAAGAAGAATTTGCTATAAAAACAAACACTCAATCTTTAAAGAAACAAAGACAAACTCGTGACCTTATTTAAGGTATATCCCAAATCCTTATATAGAAAATTATCATTGGAACAATTTTAATGAATGTTGAGGTTTTTAAGTTTTTTGATATCTTTAATCAAGGGAATTACTTTTCGATGTTGTTCCACTACCCACGAGTGTCCATAGCCCCGGTGGAGACATCTAGGTATCACATGCTTTGGTCCACTTCCAATGAGTGTCCATAGTTTCAATGGATGTACTTGCATTTCCCAATTCATAAATAATTGACTGCATTTCCCAATTATAAGAATACCTGAGCTAAGTAATGTAAAAATTGTGGAAATATAAAATTCTATATTAGACTTTTTCCTTTGAATAAAAATATCTACAAAATATTTTACATAATTGATTCAAATGAATACTTTTGAACGAAACAAAGGACTTTGTAGACTCTATTGAAGGAGATTGAATACAAGCTCAAAAGAAACTTGAAAGAAGGTATGTACAGAGTATGAGAAATGTGAAATATTAATAGACAAGGAAATGTTTTAGGAAGTGACCGTTAACAAGTGTTCCCAAACTTTCTCCTTGTAATTCTGTAAAGGAAAGGTATTTTCACTCTCAATCAATTCAATTTTAAAAGGACTAATCCAAAGATTATCGAATTTGTCATGTTTTCTAGGTTCTTCCCTTCATTTATCCCACTTTAAAACAATGTCACTACAATAAACATTTTTCTTTAACTTTCTTATCAAAAATCTTTTTCATTTTATCTTGATAATCCTAGAATTTATCATAAACCTGTTCTCTTTGTTGTTGAACCTTGATTAGTTGATTGATTCTACGTTGCATATCATTTGGTTCCTCTTGTAATTCTTGTAAACTCTTCATTATTGATATCCCTAAATGCACAAGCATAATGACATTAGTACCATAAACTAACTTGAAAGGAGATGTAATGATTGATCTTCTAGTATCGATTCGATCAACCCATAGTGCATTTTTTTTCCTTGGAAAAACAACTCTTATATTCAAAGAATATACATGTTGCAATTAATCTCAATGGGACTGGCTACAGTATGAGCATGTATCCTAACATAGGATTAAAGGTCCCGAGGAAAATCAGAGAAAAAAAAAACAAAAAAACTAACCATCATACGAAAATTATGTTGGAAACTTGGTTGTCATTAATGTCAACCTTGGCAAAGAGGTGAAGTGTCATTGATTAATTGGTTTGAAGAGAAGCATTTTTAATGTGCCTTGATGAGATGTATTAATGACAACAAAGGTTTGAAGGAATTATGAAATAACATATCAGGTAAACAATAATCGATGAACCTTGCATGAATATGTCAAATGTTGAGCAAATGTGTAACAACATGGTAAAGTGTTGTGTAGCTGCCTTTGAAATAACAATACTTATAAAGCTCACACATGAAGTCATCCTCCCTCCTCCTTACAATGCTAGAAAGTAATTTTATGAAAAGATACCAGGTCGGACCTGCTCAAGCCTACTCAAAATGGTATATGGCGATGGTGTTGGAATCAATCTCAAGAAAGGCAAATATGGTCAATATTGAACAAAATGTTATAGTTGATGTCAAAAAGGGAAAACATGGTCAATATTGGATATAATATTGTCATTTAGATAGAATGATTTGACACGGACTATAAATCTGTGTGAGTTGATACATTCTTACTAATGTCCCAGGAAAAATTCTATGATGGAACGTGTTACTGACATGCATTCACAGAAGAAGAAATTAAATGGACAAAAAGATTGGAATGACTATTATGTTGTCTTCTCCCAATTCTATACATCTATTAATACCATCAATGGATGAGTTACTGACATAGTAAGGCAGGGTCTATTATAAGTGGCACTAGAAATGAGAAAGATCCCAACTAAATTATATTGTTTCATCTTTGAAAGATATCATGAAAGATTTTATAATGGAATTTTGTCTAGTGTTATTCCTCCGTCTTTACCATCTATTGAAACAATGAATATAACCTTGATTATTGTGTTAAGTTTTATTATAACAACAACCACAATGTTTAAAATTTCGATCTATGACAAGATCAATATTTTCTCTACGGGCCTTATCTCAAACTTGTCTAGTATCCTCATTGGAGAAAGCTTAAAAGGAACAACGTGGAAAGTATGTGCAGAAGATCCACACATAGGAGAAGGAGTAGCACCTCGAGAAAGCTATCTTAGAATCAAAAGGTGCAGATAATGAAGTGCTAGATATAATGGTATCATGTAACCACAAGTTACGGAGAAATCATGATCGTCCATTTGGTTGATCGACGAGTATAGATCGTCTGATCGGAAGTAAGAATGAGGAGGAAATCATATGGCAGAGATACATTTTTGCAAGTCAAATAGCACAAAGGATAACAAAGGGTAGACCCCCTGAAATATTGTTAGCCATCAATTATGATCACACGCATCATAAGATTACGGACTTCGGCCCCGAGGGTATATGAGATTCAAGGTGCAACTTGTCCCGCCCCTTCAAATGAAGGACGATCATTCATTCCAATCGTTGATTAAAACACATCCGTCGATGTGTAATAAGTTTAAATAGTTGTATAAAACACCCAAAAGGCTTAGCGTCGGTTATCGCCCAGGGTCACTTGACAATTAAATTGCTTGATCACTTCTACGCAACACATAGAGTTTAAATTTGCATATGGATTTAGCGTTTGGTCACTAGAAGAGTGGTAATATGAATTAAATTAGGTCGGAGGTTAGCACCACTGGAATAATACAAGGTCACATGTTTCAATCCTAAGATCATTTGGAAGTTAAAGGATGAGGAGCTAGTGCCAAAAATAACAATCCAAGGTCACCAAAAAACTGGTCATATGGGATTTATGCAGAGACAACCCTTAAAAGGCTTAAAAGAGAGCCAAAACTAAATAGGGTGCCTTAATTATGGAATTCTGAATAAAAATAAAAGAAGGAAAAATATATTGTTAAAAATAACATTATTATTACTTAAACAAAAGGATGCAATGTTTCATTACCAAAAGACACATTGGTTCAGACTCACACCCTTTAGAAGACTATATATATAAAAAAGGAATGGTGAGAAGAAAGTGTTTATGTGTTCTACATCAAAAGATCAAAAGCAATTACAGAATCCAAGGAAGAAAGACTAAGATACTTATGAAGTGAGGGTGGAAGGGAGGAGCAAGGAAGGATTATTATCCTTTGCTAAATAAAGTTTAAAGATAAGGAGTTGGTGCTTCCTGGGGTTGGTGCCCTAAAACAAGGGAGTTGGTGGTTCCTAGGGTTGGAGCCTTGAAACAAAGAGGGAGTTGGTGCTCCCTAGGGTTGGAGCCATGAAACAAAGAGGGAGTTGGAGATTCCCAGGGTTGGTGCCCTGTAACAAGAGGATTGTTGTCTCCTAGAGTTGGTGCTCTAAATCAATCTTTATATAAAACTTGTAATTTGTAATTTAAGTTCATACTTATTGATGTTATTTACTGAAGTTTCTTGTTGATCAATAAAGTTAATAAATAATTATTTAAAATTGATAAAAATTATCAATATTGATTCACCCCCCCCTCTAAGCATTGAACTACATTCCAACAAACTATACAGATTGTTCCCTCCTGCTTTGAGAGGATCCGCGCTAGAACGAAATGGACAAGGAAATAAGCCAAGAGGTGATTGAACAAACTATAAATTTTGGTCTGTATACCCATGGTGTCCATCATCATTTGCAACTGACTGAGGAAGATTCTCTTCTTCGACATCTGCGACCAGAACATCCCTTTCTACATCTTCTTTAGGTGATGATCTCGTTCTCCACATGCCAAGTGTACCCAGAACAAAACATTTCCATAACCTTCGTAGTTGAGTCCAATACACGCCTTCTTGAGTCTTGAACCTTTTGGCATTCCAATCTAACAACATTATGTCCCCGATTGTTTACCATATTTGGATTTTCAGCACTCTGTTGTTGCTGAAAATACTGCAATGCACATGATAATCCTAATCCAGTAGAGTAAAACTATTGCCTCCTTGTCTCAAACGGAAACATAAAATGACAATATTTGGTTTGTTCTTGATACCAAGGTGGCATGCCACCACTACATAATGCCATATCATCTTGCATCTGGTGTGTCAACTTTGGTGTCAACTTGTTACTTAAAAAAGCTTCTTGGAGAAAAACATGACCATTGAATTTCAATTCATCTAGGCTTGGCAATCATCCTTATGCAAAGGCATCGGATGAGGCTTGAGCTCTCAAAGAAGGAGCTAAACAGTTGAGTCCTTCTACTATTCTAAGTAACAACAAATCTTATATGTGTTATTTGGTTTTTCCAAGCCACAAAGATATTTTCTTTGCAAAATGCCATCTAGAAGTGACATATACTCGATACTCTTAGGTGTAGAATATGTTTTGGATGTTCCAGTCAAATCCCTCATGGTTGTCGCATATGTTCTATGATAAGTAATAGTGTAAACTTCATCCCAAAACCTTTGATTGTCATACCTAGGAAAATATGAACCAACATACCTTTGTTCATATCCATATGGTAAAGTATGATGCATAATTGCCTAGTATAATGTTGATGACCTTTCAAGATGCTTCCCACGAATGAAGAAGTTCAATCGAGGACAAACATTTGCATTGATACAATTAGGAACCATTCGGTGGTGTGTGCTCTTATCATCATCAAAAGTCCTCTTGGATTCCTACATTAAACAAGAAGTGCTTTACTAATAGATTGCACGTTACACATGGAATTCCATAGCCTCCTTTTCTTCTCCATTGAGGAATTCATAGTAACTAAAGGATCCTTTGGGAATTTGCAGAGCCTGTTTAGACAGTCGATCAATTATGGAATTTAACTTACGCAGTATGTGGTGAAGAGAATTCCAGTGAAATAGAGGCAATCTGCGCCCCAATATCTCAAAGGAGTGTTAAATAAACATTTTCCACCTTACTCTTTTTCATGGCCTATTCAATGATGAGCTTTGAGTCCCCAAGGATTTTAAGCATGGTGATCCCGATTTCCTAAGCTATTGAAAGCAAGTTTCGAAGGGCTATAAATTATTCCCGATTATTGGTGCCTCTTCCTAGGGCATGGGGAATATGAATGTAGTGGGTGCAACTTAAGTGTAAAATTATGCCAACTCCACATTAGGGAGGGTGCCCCTGACTGGAACCATCGAAATACCCCCAGGGAGTGTCATGCTTTAGGTTATGCATGATTGGAAATCGAGGCTTCCTAGCCTTCTTTTTAACCATAAATTATTTGGAAAAATTGAGAACGGTAGATGCACAAAGCTCTAGGGAAAAAAAGGAGTCTCTAAAGATAAAAAATTTCCTATCCCTCCAAATGTTGTAGACCAGAATGTAGGGTAAAGCTTCCATTTGATTTACCTTTTTTTCCTTCATCTAGGCTTCAAAAAAGTCTTCGAGCACTCCATCATCCAAACACACACTAACCTGTAATTCCTTAGCTATGCAGGAAAAAAATGCTTTTGAATACTCGCATTGAGAGACAAGATGGAAGCAAGTTTCATCATTGTTCTTGTAGAGGATATAGACACTCGGCCCTATCCATCCATGCCTCATCCCGTATTCACATGTTAGAAGCTTGTTATTGAGGGCAAGCCATAAGATTATCTTACACTTTAATGACACCTTTAATTTCCAAATACGACTTCACCACCAACGAGTTTCACCTTCGAAGCTAGCTTCAACTACCACATAGTAGTCTAACTTAGCAGTGTAATTGCACAATCCAGGGTTTCGAGACCAACCAAGAGCGTTTCTTCATCATTTACAAGGACATATTTTGAAGAGAGAATATCAATATAGTGACTCCACTCCGCCGCCATAGATCCCTTCAGACCCATATCCACCACATTTTTCCACTCCGCTCATCCCCGCAACTAGGGATGTTGTGCATGCGCGTCAGCTAGCACGTGGATACCAACATTGTGAAGTAATTGTTTAAGAGGGTCAGAAAGAAGAAAATCATCACCAACACCCAGCCAAGGGCCTTCCCTGATGTATACCTTATGTCGTTTCCAATTCTCCACACTTTCTGAAGTCCAACTAAAGGAAATGCCTTAAACAAAGCCTTCCACACAATTGATCCCTTAGTTTATTTTGAGGGAGACCAAATCCATTCCTCAGTTGTGAAGGTTCCAAAATATTTAGATTTCATCACAAAAACCCAGAGAGAATAATTGTGCAAAAGATGCCATAAGTTCTTTACTGCAAGAGCCAGAGAAAACAAGAAGATGTTCTTGAGTCGCCGAACTCCAAGGCACTTAGGAAAGGCCAATCTACTCCATTTCACCAAAGTTTTACCCCTGGGATTTGCTCCTGTCCATAATAAGTGAAAACTAATATCTTTTATTCTAGAGAGAATGCTCTTAGGAATTGTTGCTAATATGTCCAATAGACAGGGATACCTTCCAAGATTGATTTGACCAACGTGAGCCTTCCCCCGCGAGAGAGGAGTCGGTTACCCCAGAAAGAGATACAAACCTCAACTTTCTTGTAAATCCAATTCCAATGATTAATTTTATATCCATCGGGTTTAATAAAGAAGCCCAAATACTTAAATGCATCGTTGAGCTCTCTTTTAGGAAAGGGGAGAACATCCATCAACTTTGAAAGGAAGAGACCAGTAAGGTTATGGAATATTAAGCACAGTTTGGAAATGTTGACTTCCATACCAGTGGCTGAACAGAAAGAGTTCAAAATATTTTTTAGAGAGAGGATATTTCTAGGGGAACCACGTGTGAAACACGAGGTGGGAGAGAGAAACAAAAACTGTCACCTTTACTCCAGCAAGCTTACCAGAGCTTAGAGTCGCTTTGATGAGTTTTCTTAGGGATTCAACTACTACAAGAAAAATAAAGGGGGTTAGACGGAACCCTTGGTGTAGGCCTCGAGAGGGATGAAAGAAACTAGAGGATGACCCATTGATAAGAACGACAAAGGAGGAAGACGACATGCACCCCATGATCCAGTTCACAGTTGAGTAAGGAAAGCCGAACTTCAAGAGAGCGAGTTGTAGAAAATTCCAACTCACCATATCATAAACTTTTGATAAATTGATTTTCAGGATGGTAGCAGCTTGTTTCATTAGTTTGATAGAGTGTATCGCCTCCCGAGCTAAGGCGACGACATCGTGAATTTGGTGTTTCTAGAGGATTCCAAATTGTTCCTCTGAGAGACCATACCGAGCAATGGATTTAGCTTGATAGTTATGATTTTGGTAATACGTCTATGGATGACATTGCAACAGGTGATAGGCCTAAAGTTCTCAAAGGAGGATCCATCCTCACTTTTAGGGACAAGCGCCAAAAAAGTAGAGTCAAACAAGCCTAAGACCTTCCTGAAATATTTGGACTCCCTTAAAACTTTGAGCAAGTCCTCTTTGATGTGATCATAGAAACAAAGGAAAAATTATACTGTGAGCCCATCAGGCCCTYGGCTTTCCCCTCTCTACATATAAGAGACAACATGCAACACCTCCTTCTCAGTGACATCCTTCTCTAGAGATGTGTTCATATCATCAGTAAACGATGATGGATATGCAAAAATAAGTTGAAGTATATCCTGTATTGGACATCCCTTTAACTCCAAATATAAAGAATGGAAATATTGCACCCCCCTTCCACCGCGATATCCTTGAAAGAATGAGCTTTAATACCTTCCTTTGTATTAATATCCCAGATAGAGTTTTAGTTTTCTTTGAAATTTACATAAGCATGAAAATATTCAGTATTATTATCTCCTTCTTGTAGATAGATCACACGGTTCTTCATTCTCCATAGGGTCTCCTCTTCAACCAATAATTTATGACGACGATCCTCTAGGATTTATAATGAGATGATGTTTCCTTCCAAAAGGTTGGATGGGGATATACTCAAAAAAATGTCAATATCTATCTCCACCAATCTTAATGTGGTCTGCAAGGCCCCTTTTCATGAAGTCTGCCATGATTTCATCAACTTTTTGACCCTGGAAATATTGGCTGCCAATTGTTGCATGTAAGAACCATCCACCTCCGAAGAGAGAGGAGTCGAAGAATCGATAACTGCCTATCTAAATTCCTCCTCTTAAAGTCATTGGGAATTGAATTTTAGAGGTGTGGGAGGTTTAACATCCCCCATTTTCATTTGGAAAAGGACCCAGTAAATGGTCTGAGAGTCCTCCTGTGGATACCCATGATTTGTACCGAAATTAACTGGCTATAAGGTTTTCTGGTATCAAAAAATGATCCATTCTTTTAGATATAACAACTTCTTTTGAGCGAACATTTCTCCAAGCAGGAGACAACTTAATAGGCTCGACGTCGATCAATCTGTTTTGAGTGAAAAATGACATGAAACAATCTGCAAGGGGTCAGGTCGGGCAATAGTACCCCATNTGGGGTTGATTCCAATCGCTACCACTATAACCTCCAGGTGTCGTACGTATGCCCCTTCCACATACATGGGTAAATCAGGGGGATTTGAACTCGAAAACTCATCAAACATAACACTTCATATCACGACACTTTCCAATTGAGTTGCCCCTGAGGTGCTACTAGTACCCCATATTTTAATAGAAGAAGGAGTTAGGTTTAAATACCCTCCAACCAATATTAAGCGATCACCGAACAACTTAGCGTCTTGGANACCACTATAACCTCCAGGTGTCGTACGTATGCCCCTTCCACATACATGGGTAAATCAGGGGGATTTGAACTCGAAAACTCATCAAGCATAACACTTCATATCACGACACTTTCCAATTGAGTTGCCCCTGAGGTGCTACTAGTACCCCATATTTTAATAGAAGAAGGAGTTAGGTTTAAATACCCTCCAACCAATATTAAGCGATCACCGAACAACTTAGCGTCTTGGAGTGCTTCCCAATTTTTTTTTTGATTCGAGTAAGGACCATAGATGTTGTTGACACTAACTTCAATACCCATAGAGGTGACTTCAAGTCATACTGAGATGTCATACTGAGATATCATACTTAAGCATTATCGAAGACCTAGCGTTGTAATATGACCTCCATCCTGTGAGCAGGCCCCCTAACTAACCGTTTGCATCTAGAGTACAAAAAGACCATGAATTCAACTAGGATTTGAAGATAAATATTGTTATGTCACCACTCACCATCGTCTCTTGAATAAAAATAATATTGGGATTGAGGCTCCTGATTATCCTTTTGAGGGCTAAATGTTTACAGGCCCACCCAACCCCGTGAGCATTGAAGGTTAAAACCTTCATGAGGGATCCCTTTTAGGGGTTGTCTCGGCTCCAAGGGCCCTTGAGATAGTTTTTTGCTTGCCTTTCTCGATATCAACTAATTCCCGTTGATGGGACTTACATCCAACCTGGGATGGGATAGAAGCGTCTAAGGCCAACATACCAAATGAGGAGAAATTAACCATCTTATTAGAATGGGGTCGGAGAACGTAACTAGAGCCTAAGGGATGCCTTGAAGGGACTGAGGAGGAAGGAGAAGGGTTGTTGAGTAGAGATTTTTTACAACCATTGGAGGGGCGAGTAGGAAAGTCACTGGAGAAGATTTCCTTGGGGGAGTCTGAGGAGAGGAAGATAGTGGAGGAGGGGAGCAGGGAAGAGGGGGGGCAAGGTGAGGGGATGAGATCCTGTGGCCTGGAGTCACAGGAACCACCACCGACATGGCACAATGGATAAGAGGGAGGGGGAGAAGGCCCCAGACTTGGGTCCTGCCAAGGAAAATSAGAGGGAGAAATAAGAGCATAAAGAGGAATCTTATCGACAATTGAATTTGCCTTGTTTGGAGAGGAGGAGGGAAGAGAAACTTCCAATCCTTCCAACACTTCGAAGGTGACGTTGTCAAGAGCTTTGGGAACAAYGACATCATTTTTCCTTATCCATAKTTTTCTGCCAGGATTTTGCTGATCCTSGGAGCTAGTACAATTTCGCCAGGTGTGYCCAACAGTGTGACAATTGAAGCACCTGCAAGGAGTCTTCCAAAAATCAATTTTTTTGGTGCACATTTTATTGCCATACACTGGATCCAACTTCTCCAGCAACCCATCGTGTAGGTCCACCTCCACCATGATCCAAACCCATATATGATATGAGTTCATCTCCCAGGAGAGGTCTAACCATACAAATTGACTAATTTTATTCCCGATTGGTCGTAGGGATGCAAGATTCCCGAAAGGAAGTGAAAACCCACACAAAATTTCCCACAACTTTTGAACCGCCACCTGAGACTATGCCAGGTCAAAATCTACAGACCATGGTTGGATAAAGAGACCAAAAGGCCCCCAACACCATTCCTTCTCAAGAATGGCAACAACATCATTGTCAGAACGGAATTTAAAACAAACCCACCCCCTTCACATGATGAAGGACTTCAAAAAATAAGCCAACATTGAGATCCAATTGTATGAAACCCACCTTCAGAGCGAGGTTGGTCTCACAAAATTCCTTGAAACTTTTCGACCAAGGTTCTTACTAAAATCCCCATGATTTCCTCGAAGCTGACATTGTGACCCACCACCTAAGAAACATTTTCCTCATGAGCATGGATACATCTACTAGAACGACATTTAGAACATGCTCGACTTCTTGTTTTAGAGGGAGAACAACCCAGGGGGGGGGGAAGAGGGGAAACAAAATTCAAAGGAAGAAACTGGGGGGAGGGCACGCAGGGAGTAAAAACCAATTCTTAAGATTTTATGAGCCATAGCTCTCCATGCAAAATGCCCACCACATACTCTGTCATGATGTTGGTTTATCAGATTATTAGTTTCTTCTTCCACAACAAAATTTAGAAGGATACCAACTGGATCTTTCCAATATAATTTGCCATCAATTTCAATGATCCGAACTAAGATTTTTCTAAGTGATTTGGGGGTTCTAGATACTTCATAAAATGAACAGTATCTACATACCAAGACGATTTCAAAAACTTATCACTGACATATTGATCTTTTCCCAATATTTCATTTTCAAAGAAAACTGAGTTATCATAAACATGGCAATCCTCAAAAGGCAAATAAACATTAAGCTCATTCATTTCAAGAGTTTTAAAGTTTGACGTAGCCATTAATTTAGCCAATCCTTGACCTTTTATAAGTTTTGTTGGTTTAATTTCTAGGTCAAATTCCTATATTTTTGTTATCCATTTTCCCCTGCTTCCATCACAATCTCGTTGACCAAGAATGTCTATTACAGCCACATGTGGGACATAAACAATTATTTTAGAATGTAACACATAATCTCTAAATGATTTTAAGGAATTGACTAAAGCAAAAGCCTATATTTTCATGATTTTGTATTTTAATTCAACATCACACAAAGCTCTGTTCAAAAAAGGCTATTGGCTATTCAAAACCTTCATGATTCTTTTGCAATATTACTCCTATAATGGTGTGCTTTGAGGAAAATGAAAAAATTATAAACTCATTTAAATAATTGGGGCTTATGAGAATATGTGCTCCCCTAAGGGTCTCTTAATTTGTTGAACACAAGATTTAAATTAGATGCCTTAATAGACTTAATCTCAATCCCCCTTTTAAGCATACAAGTTATGTTTTTTACTATCTTTGCAAGATTTGGTATAAACCTTCTTAAAAAAATCATTTTTCCTAAAAAAAGATTGAATCACCTTTTTATGTCTTAGATAAGTTAGATCATTAATAGCTTGAACTCTTTGTGGATCAATTTTTACTCCTTCTCTTGACACAATGTGGCCTAATAACTTCTCTTTTGCCATTGCAAAGATTGATTTTTTAGGATTTAAGGATAAGCCATATTGTTTGCATTTTTTGAAAACTTGTTGTAAATGACTAATACGATCTTCTTCAATTTTTGAAATCGTATCATCTAGATAAATAACAATGAATCTATCTTTTTCATCAACAAATTCTATATCCATTGGTCTCTGAAAAGTTGCTCCTGGATTCATTAGTCGAAAAGGCATTTTATCATACGTAAAAGTGCCCCTTGGAGTATTGAAAGCAGTCTTAAACCTGTCTTCTCTACTCATTTTCACTTGATTGAATTCTGAGAATCGATCCATCATTGAAATTATTTGAGCACCAACTACCTTTTGTAAAATATGATCCATTTTTTGTAAAGGATAATTATCTTTTAAAAAATCTCTATTCAAGTTTATAAAATCCACACATAAGAGAATTTCCCCATTCATTTTCCTAGCAGGAACTAAATTAGCCACCCATTCTAAATATCATAAAGAATGATAACTTATGCATGCAACCATTTTTTTATTTCCTTTTCTATTTGGGAAAAAGCATTAGATTAACTTGCCTTATTTTTTTTATCTTAAAGGCTTTATTCCTTCTTTAAGGGGAATTCTATATTCAAAACTCTTTGTGTCATAGTTTTTTTAGATCTTTGTAACTCCACTCAAAAACATCACTTGATTGTTTAAAGATTTTAATTTCTTTAATTTTTTATTCCAAAGGTAAAGATTTGGAAATCTTGATTAATTTAGGTTCATCAATAGTATTAATGTTTATTTCTTCAATATCATCTTCTTTTGGCTGCAACACTTGTTTAACCGTTGCATCATTGTGATCGAAAAGTTTTTCCAATGGAATAAGTCCTCTAGGAATATAATTGTTTTTAACTTGAACCATATCATGATTTCCAATTGAATTGGACAACTTTGTTTTCATATTTTTGTTTTTGTTCGTTATTTACAATGTTATTATCAACAACTTCATTATCTACAATATCATTTTCAAAACCAATAAGGAAGGAAAAAAATGATTTTGATTTCTATAAGCCCTCTTTCTACGGTGTTTGGTGACATATGTTTCTCACTTGGTTGATAACTAATTCCAAATCAACAAAAATATTTACAATTTGAATTTTCATTTTTTAGCCGTTTCAAAGCCTAAAACCAAAACCTCATACCCAACAATATTGTTTGTTGTTTCAAATTCCAACTTGAAAGATAAAGTATGTTTTTCTCCTGCTGGAGAAACAAAAACAATCCCAACTCCATATGCCTCTTTAGATGAAGCCCCATCAATGAACATCTTCCAGACCACATTTTCAAAATTTTCTATTTTAGATTCATTAATAAATAACTCTTGATCATCTAAAAGATCTTCCTAAATATTCACTTAATGTACAAAACTTCTGATTTATTCAGTTTCAACATAGACATAATTTTTTTTTAATATTTTGGATCACTTAAGTGTATGTCAACTTGGCCTCTATGTATAGTCTCCTAGTTTGACCTCCAAATACACAGATTGTTGCATAAGACATATCTAATTGCAAAGTTTCTCACATCTTAGCCCCCAAGATCTAGATAAGAGAATACCTTATGTTACAATGACATCTGCCACCACCACATCCATCATGACACTTTTTGATATGATTTGAGCCAGATGAACTACTAGGTCTTTGATCACGCCTAAACATTTTACTCTTTTAGAATCAAATGAATAAAGATCCTTAGAGGGCATGGTAATGTTTAATCCCAACTTTCCCATAATAACTTTAGGCATAAGATTATGGGAAGCACTCGAATCTAACACACCGTTTTGCAACAGCTGGTCATGGATGCTCAAACTAATGTAAAAGGGTGGAGTAACACTATTCCTTTCCTCAATGCATGGTCCAACAAATACATGTGGTAAATCATCTTGTAAATGTGTAGTATCTCATTGGGTTGGAAGAGAAGGAATGTTTACGAATTTCTCGACATCAGCTTTATAAGTAGGCATTTTTATTAACTTTGTTAAAGGAACTTGAACTTTAATCTCGTTCAATTCATTAATTAAGATACATAAAATGGTATTAGGATTAGATAATTCCTTAACCTTTTCATTTGTATTTCCTTTAGAAGAATTTTTTGCTTCATTTGTTTTCTGTTGCTTATTTTTCCCAATCTTTTTTTTTTTTTTTTTGTGGGAGGCATTGGTTGTTTATTAGGACGCGGTATGATGTCATATTTGTTTTGCATTTAAGCAGGCAAAGCATCGACAAATTATTTGTATTCAGCAGACCAAAAATCATCATCATCTATCTGTTGTATTTTATCGAATTGATTATTAATCCATAACGAATCTTGATAATCATCTTGGGTTAAATGAGTAGGGATTCTCTCATCTTCTAACGAATTAAGTTCTCTTGATGGGCCATCTTCTTGAAGGAACCCTAATCAAATTATTCAACATCTACTTGCTCATCAACACCATCAGTTCTTATGGGAGGTTGTGCAAGCGACTCCTTAGTTATTTTCATTAGCTGAGGATTAAAGGGCCTCCTAAATTGATTTGGGTTTGTATTGGGAAAATTAGGATTTATGTGAGTAGGGTTTGGTTGTGTCGGAGTTGGATTTTTGTTGCCTAGTTCCAGTCTTGTAATTTTATTTGAGAGAGCCCCAATGAGTTTTGTCATTTCCTCCAACTTTGCATCCTAGGAATTTGAAGATGAAGCTTGATGGGAGTCTCTTATTTTATTATTATTTTCAAAGTTAATATTAATTTTCTAGAGGGAGCCATATTTCCTTCAATATCAACTACGTGACTCTGCATTTGATCTAAATTTAAATACCTTCTCTCCCTTAACATCATTGAAAAATCAACAACTTACGGCTTGTGGTGACTTTTGCTACTACTAGGGAGGGTTTGATTGGTTGTTTATTAGGACGCGGTATGATGTCATATTTGTTTTGCATTTAAGCAGGCAAAGCATCGACAAATTATTTGTATTCAGCAGACCAAAAATCATCATCATCTATCTGTTGTATTTTATCGAATTGATTATTAATCCATAACGAATCTTGATAATCATCTTGGGTTAAATGAGTAGGGATTCTCTCATCTTCTAACGAATTAAGTTCTCTTGATGGGCCATCTTCTTGAAGGAACCCTAATCAAATTATTCAACATCTACTTGCTCATCAACACCATCAGTTCTTATGGGAGGTTGTGCAAGCGACTCCTTAGTTATTTTCATTAGCTGAGGATTAAAGGGCCTCCTAAATTGATTTGGGTTTGTATTGGGAAAATTAGGATTTATGTGAGTAGGGTTTGGTTGTGTCGGAGTTGGATTTTTGTTGCCTAGTTCCAGTCTTGTAATTTTATTTGAGAGAGCCCCAATGAGTTTTGTCATTTCCTCCAACTTTGCATCCTAGGAATTTGAAGATGAAGCTTCAGTAGGAGTCTCTTATTTTTATTATTATTTTCAAAGTTAATATTAATTTTCTAGAGGGAGCCATATTTCCTTCAATATCAACTACGTGACTCTGCATTTGATCTAAATTTAAATACCTTCTCTCCCTTAACATCATTGAAAAATCAACAACTTGCGAAACGACATAAGTGACTTTTGCTACTACTAGGGAGGGTTTGATAGCAATATGTATCCTATTATACAACTTATTAATTTTCTTGTTAAATTCTACCACAACTTCACCATTTTTCTTTTTTAATCCAGAGAATTCAATTAGATAATATTGGTGGTCCCTTTTCTCACCCCATTGGTTCATGAAAGTGGTTTGCAATATTTACCATGAAGGGATGGAGTCTTGAGGTATGTTTCTAAACCACTTTATGGCATCGCCCTCTAAACTTTGGACAAAAATACGCGTATACACTTCCTCTTCTTCAATGGCTAAATTTCGAGTTGTTGATATTTTTTTCTATCAAGGACAAGAGACAACATCATAGGAATTAGAGATACCCTATTCATTTTTATAGAGGTGTTCTCCCATGTTTCTCACCCATCTAAAGATTATATCAAAATTCCTAAATATTGGATTTTTCATTCATCAATATTTAATACCCATGAGTGGAATAGGCAAAGGAAAGACTAAAGGAAAAAATTTATCACAAAGAAAGCAAACAAAAATTATCCTATTCCACAGTGACCATTTTGCTTATCATAGCAAGAGGAAGCAATAAAAATAGAACATAAAGTAGCAACGATGGTCCTTCTCAAAGAGATTTAAATGATTTTGTGGCATTCATATCATAAATACGTAAAGTAAACTCATTCTATAGATTCTATGTTCACATAAAAGTAAAAAACCACAAAAGTCATGAGCTCTAGAATAACTCTTTGTGGAGTTTAAATAATAATTACAATTTGACTATTCAAGATCAAATAAAATGTTTGCCAATTCAGAATTACATAATACTCATGATTTTTTATTTATTTATTTATTTTCGTAGAAAAAAAAAACTTTATATTCCCTTGAAAAGAAATATATTCATGTTACATCATAGAAAAACTATACAGGCATGTCCTTTGGGTCACAATGAAAACAACCTGTCTATGCACTATTTTTCC
>SNQJ01S0008960.1:130884-149238 GCA_010110895.2 Picea sitchensis | reverse complement strand
ATTTAACAAGAGTTGGAAAGAGAGTGATGACAACACATGAGCAAGAGTTAGTGATGAGTAATGACTAGCTAATGTGACTTCAACCTTTGTTATGACCCAAGGGGGGCATATATATGGATAAATGTATATGATATGACCCAAAGGGGGGGCATATATGTACCTAAATGTACATGTAATGTGTAAATACATATGTAATAGGGTCGGCCTAGTGATAAAGGGGCCTCATTTGCAAGTGTGAATAGCTATATATAAGAGATCATGTATTCATTATTGACATGTGAATTGTGAAGTATGAAAGGTATTTGGTTATTTGGAGGGGGTTCCCCTATTATTTGAGTTATTGTGTAACTTATCTATAATGGAGTTGTGCTCGACATTAACAGTCTGTACATGGTGTGTACTTCTGTTACTTTATGATATTTTGGGCATTTGGATCATAACATTTGGTATCAGAGCTCAATGTCTTGGGGTTTCACTGCTGCATCTGATACATATTGGATTTTTCACTATAATTTTTTATATATGATGTTTTAGAAGGAAATCCTTGGAGGATAGTTCATACACCAAACTACCCAAAACGGGGTTCACAAACTAGTTGGATTTTCATCTTCAGGGGTTAGGGTTTTGTATTTTATTTATGTTAGAAATTCCTTTGGAGCCTAATTTTAACAATAATATTCTTTCAAATGAGTGTATCCATCACATCTCTTCTCATAAATAATCTTCCACCATTCTAGCGAGTCTTTCACTCTGTATTTATACAGTTTTGTACATTTCGCTCATTAATAGAAATTGTGTATTACTGTATCTCTGTGTTTATGGTTATATATATAATATATTTATTTTATATTAATGGATATATGATATATCTCTGTACATTTATTTATTATATCTCCGCTCTCATTTCATGCCAAAAATAATCTGGATCAGTGGTGGCAAAGCAGGCTTCTCTTGATCGTTTTTCAGTGCATGTCCCCGATGAGGTTTGAGTATAGCAAGTTGGGTCTCGAGCTTGTATCTCTTGAGGAAAATCACTCTCGTACTCCCAATAATCCCTCCATGGTGGAAGAAAAAAAAATTACAGAGAAGAAGATCTTATTAATCTGTTGCTTGAGAAAGCTCTCATGCAACAAAGGGATGAAATTATGGAGAATTTTTCCCACATCCTTCAATGCCTGCCGATAAGAACAGGCACATATTCATCAAGCAGACACTTTGGAACCTCTCCTTTCAAGGTACAAGTTAATTTTTATATTCTTGTATTTGAAGGTCAGATCAATCCAGATTCCCTATAAAAATGGTTAAATCTGATAGAAGGTTATTTCTCTATTCACAATTTTTTCGACAGGGAAAATATCACCTTCACACTCCTTAAGGCTATCCACCATGTAAAACATTTGTGGGAAACTTATTGGGAGAAAAGTTCCATATATGATTTTGGAATATATGGGGTTGAGCCCACTTGGGATTTTTTTGTGGTTTCGGTCAAGGAACAATATTATCCCGTTGTTAACTATGATGACCAATACATGAGATGGACCACACTACAACAAGAGAGGGGACAAACAATGCTAGAGTTCACAAATAATTTGCGTACCTTGCGCACCAAGATGGGTATCAAATAATATGAGTGGAATTTGGTTTTTAAATACCATGGGGCTTTGCATAGGTACATCCAAAAAAAATGGATTTTCTAGACATCTCATCACTGGTAACTGCCTATCGATATGTTGTCAAAATCGAGTGTTATAGCAATATTTGCCTCACCCTATGAAATATTGTAGAGAGGACCTTATTCCATTCCTTCATGCAGACTTACTTTCCCTGATTGATAAATCCAGAGACAAAAAAAAATATTTTCCCACTTGTACGCACCTTGAAATGTATACAACAAGCGTATACGATGGCTACTCCACTACAACCCGCGTACATCGGGATTTGTGCTAGAAAATACAAATTAAATATCAGGTTTCCATGTCACGATAAGAGATCTATGATCCTTGGCCTTCCATATACTGGAAACGTTCTGAATTGGCCCTTCAGTTTCATTTTGAAGGCTATAAAAAAGACAATTCCGAGTTATGGAAAAGAGGAGAGAATTCAACTTTGAGAGAAACGTTACTCTAGAGAAATTATTACTTCTATATTGAGTCTGCATCCCTTTTTCCTTTAAGTATGAACACAGTGTTCAACCCCCAAGATCTTCCCTTATTGATGGAGAACCTCTTTGTCTCCCTTATATGAGATTGCCTTTGGTGGAAGATTGATGTGGTGGAGGCCCAGTTGGAAGGAAATCGGTTTCTTAGTTCCGAACTATGCCGACACGGAAGTCTGTAATGTTTTCACTTCTGCTAATCATTTAGTAATAGAAATACTCCTTTCCCGTCCAATTGATATCTGGCAAGTATATGTGTTATGATCCATGGGCATGTTTGTTTTGTATATTGATGGATTATGCTATCTAATGTGCTAACCTATTATATCATCACTATATGCTTGCTCTGCTTGTTTGTTAAGAACTTGTTGCGGGTATAAAGCTTTGGGTCAAAGTGCTCAACGATGGACTTCATCAAATTTTTGGACGATGTAAGCCTCTTTCTTACATCTCTTGCACATTAGTTTATATAGCATATGTTGGAATTGAGTTGATTTATACAGTCATACCTGTCTGTTGTGGTTCACCCTATCCATAGAGATATTTTCCTCGTAACAAAGAGAAAATATTTAGGCACCAGAACAAACAGGATTTTGGGTATGCAAATCCACAACAACCAAAGTATGGTAAAGACAACCCTAACAACCAACATCCATAAAACCAATCCAAGCAACAAGAAAAGAAGGGTAATGGAAAGATGAAAAAGGACATTGAAAAGTGGTGTGATTTCCATAAATGCCCATGTCACAACATTGATGAATGTTTCTCCAAACAATCATTGGTGGCTGAGATCAAAGAAAAGGATTCGAACCCTAATTCATAATATGATTTAGAAAATAATGGAAGAAGATAGATCATCGACACAAACCCCACTGTTATTTTCGTGACTACAACAATTCAACCAAAAGAACTAGTAGATCCTGAAGAGGGGGAGCACCTTTTTCATTCACATATGTGGGTGAAGGGGACCCTACTGCATTTTATTGTTGATAGTGGAAGCCAAAATAACCTCATCTCAGTAGAGGTCATCAAATAGTTGGGATTTCCTACAACACCACACCCACAACTATACAACATCAGGTGGCTTTGCCAGGGACGAGATATCCATGTCATCCAGTAGTGTTTCTTATCATATGACATCAATCCCTTCAAGAATAAGGTATTATGAGATGTTTCCCCACTGGATGTCTGCGATGTTATTTTGGGCCAACCATATATGTGGAAGCGCCATGCTATTTGTGAGTCTTGATCCCATAGTTTCATCGTTACTCTTGGGGGTCATTCGTACATGATACTAGATGTAGTTCCAATTATAGTCCCATATAAAAAATGACACAAGGTAATATCTCATACTACCACATTCAACCTCTTCACAATATGTTCAAAAGGTGAATAGGACACTGCAACCATTGCAGCCTCAGTCCAAGCATATTCTATCCAACAAAAGAAGGTTGAAAATATTGAAGCAAAGAAAAAATATTTCTTCTTCACATAGTCATCTCATGTTAAAAGGGTCCAACCCTTCCAACATCAGGTTCTCGATAACCTTCCACAAACCAAGTAGTGCAATTTCTCCAGCAAGGCAAGCAACTCACCAAGGTTCAGATTCAACAAATGCTTCCCCCTCTCCCCCAGGAACTCAATGTAATGGAAACACTTCTTACTAAGGATGGAGGATTTATCCAAGTGGATATCAGTGGCCACCCACCTACTCTAACTGGCTCAAAACAGGTTTTTGGAAATTTACTATTTTTAGTAGTTTTTCGGTCCTAAACTTCCGAGGCCATTTTTGAGTGTATAAATGGTGTTTTTTCACGATTAAACACCTTTATAATAAAAAAAATGCATGATTTATCCTATAAAATGAATATCCTCGTTGATACCTTTCCAATTAGCTATATTTCACCCAAAACGGAGATCGTATGCCAAAGTTATGCCCCCAGGAAGTTGATACACCAAACTACCCAAAACATGGTCCATAAACCTGTTTGATTTTCATCTTCCGGGGTTAGGGTTTTGGATTTTATTTATGTTAAAAAGGCCTTTGGAGTCTCATTTTAACAATCATCTTCTTGCGAATGAGCATATCCATCACATCTCTTCTCAGAGATAAGTTTCCACCATTCTAGCGATATCTATGTAGATTTGTATTTCTATAGTTTTGTAGATTTTGCTCATGAATAGAAATTGTGTATTAATATATCTATGTGTTTATGGTTATATCTCTGATATATTTTTGTTATATGATTAGATATATTATATATCTTTGTACATTTATTTATTATATCTCTATTCTCATTTCATGCCAAATCCGGATCAAACACACGGGTATCCGCACTTCTCTTAACTCCAAATCACGAATGTCGACGACCTTCTTCACTACAACTCACAGGTTACTAGCAATTCTCTCAAATTCACTATTGTCAACTATCACTAATAAACCTGATACTGCAACTCATCATTGTAGTCTCATATATGATAATATATGTCACATAACCTATGCCAAAAGTATATACCCAAAGCTAAACCCAAAATTATGATGACACAAGGACTTAATAACTTTGTGCTCTGTTCAAAGGTGATACAATTGCTGCCAATTACAATGTAGTACTCCCTTCCCACCCGTATTTTTTTTGTTTTTTCATAACAAATGAATGATATGATATAGAGGAAGGACTGAGTGTCACAAGTAAGCAAAACTAGTTCCAACAGTGGAACGTACCTATGCTTAACACAAGGGAATGTATGCGGGAAATGGACACTCAGGGTGATGTCCCCTCCAGAGTATAGGGTGTCAAATTACGATGGATATAAACAAGGCTCTGCTTGGTTGAGGATGTAAACTTCTTAGGCAATGGTTTATAATGCAAAGCGAGAACTAGCTAAAGGCTCAATACTCCAATCAAGGGCATGAGATGCAATCACAACTTAACGCCAAAAAATGTCCTTTTTTATATCTTTAATTCTACTTGGTGTGGAAAAGGGGTAAACTTTTGCCAAATAGATGTCTTTTCAAATCCAATTTACAAGTGTGAAAAATACAAGTTCACTCGGCAATCTTTTCAATTTTTGGTAGCGAGTTGGAAGAAAGCTTAACTAAGACTCATGACCTTTCAAATCCAAATTTAACGAGCACGAAAGGGACAAGTCACTCAACATTTTTTTCTAGTTTTTAGACGAGTCGGAAAAGACCTTAACTGAGACTCATTAGGGAGATTCTAGGTGGCAAGTCATGGGGGAGGCCAAGGCTCCCATGCAAACCTTCTGTGGAATGTTGGTATCTTACGAAGAACTGACACAAGCTTGGGAAGACCTGAAGCTCTCCAAGTCGAGGAGGGAAAAGTGCTAACGGAGGTTATCATGTCCGTTATGGTTTGGATAATATATCTTAATGGAAAACACATAGGGGGGGAATGGGATGACCCATTAGATCATTCCAATCGAAGGGAACTTCGTCAGGACTTGGAGGAAGAATGTTCGGGAAGAGTAAAACTCTCTCTTGTTCAGAAGGTGAAGTACTAAAAAAGCTAAGGACATGGAATAGAAGGTATAGAACCAGAACCAGAAGAGCAAGATYGACCAAAAATTGCATTGGCACGACCACTTCCTTAGACTTGTCACTCTCCAAGAGAAGAGTACRGTCGATCGAATATTGCAACGATACGACCRCTTCCTCACCCATTGGTTGAATAGGATGTGAGACAACAAGGTCAAGAGGTGCATCACCCCAAAAAACAGGAGTGTTGTCAGTCAAAGATTGCATCAACATGACCGTTGGTTGAACAATATGCGAGACAACAAGGTCAAGAGATGCATCAACCCCGAACATAGGAGAGGTGTCGGTCGAAGATTGCATTGACATGAACACAGGTTGAACAAAATGTGAGACAACAAGGTCAAAGGATGCATCAACCCCTAAAGGAAAAGGGGTATCAACTGAATATTTCATCTGCATGATTGTTGTATCAACCAAAAAGGGAACAAAGTGTTGTGAAACCATAAATGCCTCAGAACCCGAAGGGCCCTTAGGTGAGCCCCACGCTTCTAGTATCCCAACAGTAATAGGACACAAACGAGTAGGGTGACTTCCTTCACAAGTCCCGTGAAGGAATCTAGGCTTACGTCTGAGACATCTAGGATTCTCAATCATATGAATGCCCCCAGCATGACTTGCAATGTCTGGTGACATGCTCCTAGCATGACTTGCAGAGGTTAGTAGAAAATCTCCAACATGACTAGAAAAGGTTGGTGATGGATCCCCAACATGACTAGTAGAGGTTGGTGATGGATGTGCAGTGTGACTAGCAGTGACCATACATGTGCCCCCAACATGAATTGTAGCGGCTAGTTCTAGGTATTCAACATGAATTGCAGAGGTTGTCGACCAATCTCCAACATGACTAACAGAGGTTGGTGATATAATTCCAGTATGACACGTAATGACTAGACTTGTGGTGGTGGCGAATTGCGACATTTGAGACCAAGGTCCAAGGAAACATTGGTTTTGAGAAATTGCAAGACAGGAAGGATCTCGGTTTACACCCTATCCCTGTTCAACAGGATAATATCCTCCTCCATATTGATTCATAAAGGGTTGTAAGGGCATCGACACTAAGGAAGTTGCTTGCAAAGACAACACACCATGACAAGGGTCACTCGTGTGAGGATATATATTTCCCCCAGATGAAGGAACTTTGTGAAGGGAGTTGCCCATACTACAAGAATAACTTCCCCCAGATGAAACACCAGAGGACAAATGGAGGTCATCCATGGGAAAATTCTTCGTAGGAACCGACATGGCAGAAGAAGGATAGGTGGACAAAGTGTAATAAGTAGAATGATTGCATATTTGGGCACTTAATTCTCGCATAGTGGACTCGTAGGAAGGAAGATTCCAACCTCCTACCATAAGAGGTGTTTGAAGGATATGACTCCCACCAAACAGAGAGGGATAAGAAGGAGGCATCATGCCCCTAGACCCAAAACTTGTATTCGCATAAGGAGTCGAGACAGAGGATGGAAAGTGTGATGACATATCAGACATACCATGAGAAAAATGATTAGAGATCCAAGGCATTGACTTAGTACTATAATTCTACATACCATTATAAAAAGTGGACGGATTTTCCTCCATGAACGTCATTGGGGGGGTAGCAGTAAAAAAGAGAGAAAAAGGAACTCTACTATCCATGATAACTAATACTCAGCATGAAATCCTATAGTCATCTAATAATCAAAGAGCATGCAAACAGGCTAAAGTGGCTGAGTGGCCTCCCTCACTAAAGAAGGTATGTCTCATCCAAGAGGGACTTGAGACTCCCCTCTAAATTTTGGAGGTAACATAATCAGTTATAAGGGCCCTCGTAGGATTAACAACCAATCGGTCAGATCCCCCCAGAGAGGTAATCCTCCATAAAGGTTGTGTGATGTCCAACCCCTATCTTACTCAGGATACAAGCAAAATCACCCCTGCAAGTAACCTATGAGATACCTAAGTCAAGAAACTAATCAACGACTGTATAACTGATGCATAGGCGAACAGTTGCAAGTCTGGACCATCGTATGGGCAAGGTAGCAAAGTCCAAAACCTTGAAAGCATTGCCTCTCAAGGAGGTATGGGTACTAGAAAGATCCCCAAATACAAATGAATCCATAGAAATATCTTTGACGCTAGGTGAGTATCCATGGGTTATCCCTTCAACTAACTTCACATGACCTCGTGATTAACTCCCGTGTGAGTGGAGCCCCCTGATATTACCAATTATACAATGGACTTCTCAACTCCCTGTCTTAGACACATATGTTGATTTAATTGCCTTGGAGAAGTTCACTCACAAAATCCTATTTCAAGGCACTAAATCTTAGACTAGTTTATGCACCCTAAAAATAAAATCGTGACTAATCAATTTTAGTTTAAAGCGTAAATTTTATTGGATGTGGTTACTCAAAAAGGTATGGAAGTGAAACTCATGGTGTATGGATACAATGCAAAGTCTATCTTTAACTTTTTAATGAATGATATGCTAATAAGAACAGTGTAGTCTTCAATTTCAAATTTGCAATTCAGAAGTAAAATACAGTCTTTCACTAAATGTGCTAAGCTAATGATAAAGATTCCAAGACAAAAATGCCAACCAATGCAAAATGCCTATTTTTTTGTATTTTCAATATACTAAAAACAAATGCATGGAATGATGAGAAACTTGATATATAAATTCTACTGTGTATAAAATAAATAACTCGAGCAAAATACCAAGCAACCACACAAACAGTCCAGAGAACAAGGACAAATAGAAAATGGAAAACAAAGAGAAAGACTCTGTCCAAAAATTTAACTCCAAACATGTTTCCTGTCAACCCAGATGATCTCAACAGACACTACAGAGACCTAAGAAGGCTCAACAATCTTCAAATCCTACCCAACAATCACTAAACCAAGCAAAAAAGCCAGGGGAAGTGGTATACATGAATGTTCAGGAGAGCAGAGCATATATACACTTCTTGCAGTGAGACAACAAGCATGTATACATGACTGTCAAGGCAAAAAGGGCGTAAATGATTTAAAACAAGCCCAGACAAGGGAAAAAGGATGAAAACTCAAACCAAGAGTGAACAGGACATGTCAAGCAGTGATATTACAAGAAACACAAAGGAAAAAGAGCAATGTAAGAAGAAAAAGTACTTCAACCCTTAGAAGGAAGATCTCTCCCCAGTGGAGCTGCCATTTCTGTTACAAGGGAAAAACTCTCTATGGCCAATGGTAAACCACAACAGACAGGAATGACTGCAGAAATCAACTCAATTCCAATATATGCTATATAAACTAATGTGCAATATAATAAAGAGGCCTACCTCGATCCAACGTTTGATGATGTTCCACCATTGAGCACTTTGACCCAAATCTTTATACCTTCAATAAGTTCTCAACAAACGAGCAAAGCAAGTATACAATGATAATATATAAGAGGTTAGCACATCAGATATCATAATCCATTAATAAACATTACAAACATGCCCATGGATAATAATCATATATTTGCAAGATATCAATAGGATGGGAAAGGAGTATTTCTATTAATAATTGATCAATAGAAGTGACAACGATACAGACTTCCGTGTTGGCACAGTTTGAAACCAAGAAACCAAGTTCCTTCCAATTGGGTCTCCACCAAAGAGAAGCTCATAGAAAAGAGGCAATGAGGTCCTCTCAACAATAGGGAAAGAGCTTGGGGGCTGAACACTGTGTTCAGACTTGAGGGACAAAGGGATGCAAACTCAATATGAAGTAATTTCTCCAGAGTAACTTTTCTCTTAAATTTGAATTCTTTCTCCTCTTTTCCACAGCTCGAAATTGTTCTCTTATAGCCTTCAGAATGCAACTGAAGGGCCAAGTCGGAACGTTTCTAGTATATGGAAGGCCAAGGATCAGAGATATTCTATCGTGACATGGAAATCCGACCTCATTTTGTATTTTCTAGCACAAATCCCGATGTACAGAGGCTATAGTGGAGAAACCAGCGTATATGCATCTTGTATAGTAGTTAGGGAGCGTATATGTGGAAAAATATATATTTTTAGCTCTGGATTCATCAAAAACGGATGATAAGTCTAGAAAGGGAAATGGAAAAAGGGCCCTCTATGCAAGATAGCAATGTTGAGGCAAATCTTGCTATAACAGATGCCCCCTAATGTGTGATATCAGAGGAGTATCTGTGATGAATGAAATACATTATAAATAACCCAGAAGTGGAGTGGTAGAGAACCAACTGTATGAACTCAATTGCTCATTACTGTAGTAATCGTAAAAAAATACAAAATTTAATTTGATTTAGCATATAATTCTTCCTCATACAAAAATAATTCAATCACCAACATATGAGCATATGATATTCGACAAAAANACCTGGGATTCTTGCAGATTTCAGTACTTTGTTGACCGTTTGTCACCTTGGGCAGGTATGTTCACTACCCAGCATATAGGATAAGTATCCATTCCGTTATGCATTTTCGCATTATCCTGTAACTGTAGCTCTTTATGCCCTAGGTACAAACCCATTTGTTACGACACAAAACCTTCCATCCGCTATAAAGTCGTGTCATTATCAAGTGGTAGAGATTTACCAAACATGGGTGCCTTAGTTAGATCGCTACTGCATTTGGTGCTCATGCAAAGATTTTTTTTTTCATAGGACCGGGAGTCCCTCACAACTCGTACTTGACTTTATTCTGAGCCTCATTTCTCATTCATAAACATGCGACTTTATACCCCGTGGACTCCCAAACGAGTCTTAGTTAAGCTCTTTTCCGACTCGTCTTAAAAAGCGAAAATATTGTTGAGTGATTTGTCCCTTTCACACTCATTAAATTGGATTCGAAAGATCATGAGTCTTAGTTAAGCTCTTTTCCGACTCGTTATCAAAAAGTGAAAAGATCGCCAAGTCAACTTGTCTTTTTCACACTCGTAAATTGGTTTTGAACAGACGTCTACTTGGCACAAGTTTATCCCTTTTTCACACCAAGTAGACTAAAAGATATAAAAAAGGACAGTTTTTGGCGTTAAGTTGTGATTGCATCTCATGCCCTTGCTTGCAGTATTGAGCCTATAGCCAGTTCTCGCTTTGTGTTCTAAACCGTTTGCCTCAGCAGTTTTGCATCCTCAACCAAGTAGAGCCTTGTTTATATCCTTCACAATTTGACACCCTATACCTAGGAGGGAACATTCCCTCGAGTGTCCATCTCCCGCATGCACTTCCCTGCATTGAGCATAGGTACGTTCCACTGCTGGAACTAGTTTTGCTTACTTGCGACACTTGTTTCCTCCTCTGTATCATTGCATTCGTTTGTTGTGAAAAAACAAAAAAAGACGGGCGGGAATGGACTATTATCTTATATCGGCAGAAGTTGTATCGCCTTTGAATAGAGCACAAAGTGATTTGAGTCCATTCATCATAATTTTGGGTTTAGCATGGCCTTAGGAAGTTGAGCTCGTTACAGAATCTTCTCTATCGATTGGTTACTCTTCCAGTCCCTACAGGGAACTTCATTGATGCCTCTTGCATCTCATGATTTTATCATTGGGTCTATGCTACCAGGCTCCACCATATGTCTCTTGCTCTTGTTCAAAGGAATTTTATCAACCTGTGTTAGCCACTCCTCAGAACTCTTGACTTTGCATGTCGGCCATACCCTCAGTTTGTCTCATAATCACATGATACTTTAGTCCTATCATGCACCCTGGCCCTACTTCCATCATTGGTAGGTAACCTTGAACCCAACAGTCGACATTTTAACATTGGTCATTGACTGGGTGGTTTCCCTTGTGTTTGGCGGCAAGGAATCTATTCACACATTGGGATTCGTGCAGTGTCTTGGATGCCATTAGCCTTATTGGTGGTCTCCTTGCCTTTGTCAACAGTTTTTCATCATTAGCTGCTATTCATAGGGTCTTTCTCGTGTACCGCTTGCACTTGGGACACGCGAAAGACGCACAGGGTCATTGGTTCGTGAACTTGTTCTTCGTCCGATTTCCACCAAATCATGAAGCTCCTACTTTGTACCTCGTGCTGACTGATGAGAGATACCTTAATGCTCTCCTTTCAGCGGGTCTCTTTCCATCAACATCAACCCATTTATTATGGAAACGAGGCCTAGAGTTTTATGAGTACCTTGAGGCTTGCATTCATTAGTGGCAGGCTCTCTCACCATCGACAGTTGGGAATACATCAATGTCTCTTGATCGATGTATTCTTCATGTGTTCGACACCGAATCCTTTATTCATACTTGTAAGAATGTACTCGGTGCCTTGATACCTACTTTCATTATCGGTAGGTTGTCTCGCATTTTTTAACGATATACATCAATGACCGGTAATCAAACGATGTCTCATTATGTTCGACCTCAACTCCTTTATTCACATGATGTAGACTTGCACATTTAGCGGATTGTGTAGAAGACTTGAAGACATCACTATGTGGCCGCAACTTTCCTGAGCTGTTGCCTCCTTTTCATTTGGACCAGTACCTATACGACTTCAGTGATCATGGGAGACCAGATTGTACTCCATGGTATATAGATATCTTCAGTTTGGTTTTGAGACTGGTTCTAGTGGGCCTTGTTCGTGACTATGATAGCTTTTTGGCATGTAACCGCATTTGTATTTGCCTATTCATGGCCACAGACACTTGTTTTGTATATTTTTCACATGGATCTGCAATGTATTTTGGTAGCCATGTATGTAAAGTCAGCATAAAATGTAATGAGTGATTGAGTTTGTCCAGTTGGTTCTCTACCACTCCACTTCTGGGTTATTTATAATGTATTTCGGCCATCGCAGATTCTCCTCTGACCTCACACATTAGAGGGCATCTGTTATAGCAAGATTTGCCTCACCCTATGCAATCTTGCAGAGAGGACCTTATTCCATTCCCCCATGCAGACTTACTTTCCCATATTGATAAATCCAGAGACAGAAACAAATATTTTTCAACTTGTATGCACCTTGCAAGCTATACAACAAGCGTATATGTTGGTTGCTCCACTACAACCTGCGTACATCAAGATTTGTGCCAGAAAATCAAAATTAAATGTTGGGTTGCCATGTCACGACAAGAGATCTATGATCCTTGGCCTTCCATATACTGGAAACGTTCCGACTTAGCCATTCAGTTGCATTTTGAAGGCTATAAAGAAGCCAATTCCGAGCTATGGAAAGGAGGAGAGAATTTAACTTTGAGAGCAAAGTTACTCTGGAGAAATTATTACTTCATTATTGAGTCTGCATCCCTTTGTCCTTTAAGTCTAAACATAGTGTTCATCCCCCAATCTCTTCCCTTATTGATAGAGAACCTCTTTGTCTCCCTTATATGATCTTGCCTTTGGTGGAGGATTGAAGTGGTGGAGGCCCAGTTGGAAGGAACTCGGTTGGAAGGAACTCAATTTCGTGGTTCCTAACCGTGCCGACACTGAAGTCTATAATGTTTTCACTTCTGCCGATCATTTATTAGTAGAAATACTCCTTTCCCATCCAATTGAAATCTTGCAAATATATGTGTTATGATCCATAGGCATGTTTGTTTTGTATATCGATGGACTATGCTATCTAATGTGCTAACGTTTTATATTATCATTATATGCTTACTTTGCTTATTTGTTGAGAACTTGTTGCAGGTATAAAGCTTTGGGTGAAAGTGCTCAACGATGGACATCATCAAACGTTTGGACAAGGTAGGCCTCTTTCTTATCTCTCTTGCACATTAGTTTATATGGCATATGTTGGAATTGAGTCGATTTCTACAGTCATACCTGTCTGTTGTGGTTCACCCTAGCCATAGAGAGATTTTCCTCGTAACATGTGATTGAATGCATGTGTTTCTATATTGTCTTTAGTAGATATTCTTATGCTAAATGAATGAGTTGTTATATTTCTTGCATAATCGTAAATAATGGTGTATTGCGTTAATGAGTTACAATAGAACTCTCAACATACAGTTCTTAGATTCCCTACTCAATCCTAGGCTGCAAACACATGAGTATTGCAGCCACCCATTAAGGATATCTCGGGTGAGGCGGCACAGTGCACCCTATGCGCTACGTTGCCTTTTGGTTTACCGGGAAGGCCGATAGTTTTAGAGGCTTTGTTTGAACCCCTAACATACATGAACCCTAGGTCACTCAATACAAACTCAGACCGAATATATTAAGTAAACAAACATGCATCCAACTAATACCCCAGGTTTATAAAATTTTTGAAACTATAAGCTTACTGAGGAGAGGAGACCTTGAGTAGAGAGTGCCATTGTTGGCCTTATCTTGAAAGATAGATGTAACAATGACAATGGACTGTAGATGTGTGATTATCCCCTTATATCATTACTTGCATAATTAATCTATGAGTCTAAACCAATTCATGAATAGTGAAAAGGTAGCTTGGTAGTCCACCTATTGACAACCAAAGTTTTGGGTCCAGTTTTGTGCGCGCACACAAACAAAGTTGTGCACGCTCATTCCATAGTTTTGTGTTCACCGAAGGAAATGCACGAGGAATGCCATAGAATGTGCATTGGATCGAGTTTTGTCAGTAGTGCGCCAAGTATAAAGGCTACCAAGTGTGCGTTGGTCCGAGTTTTGTTAGTTGTAACGAAAACTAAGAAGATGCTCGATGGAATCAAGAAAAGAATCACCGAGAAATCTCCCAGAATGATTATTCCCTGCAACATATGAAGACGTGGGGCGACCAGAAGATGAATTGGCCAAGTAGTTAATATTGCCCCTAATGTAGAGAGTCTACGTGGAGCGCGACAGACACTAGAAGTGTGTGAGGCAATTAGATCAGATAAGCTAGTGGAGCAGACAAAAAAAAGATAGCGCTCCCCAACAATGAAAGATATAAAACTGATCCCTAAACTTAGAACAAGGGCTAGCTAGTCAAGGAGTTATCTTGTGAGATAATTAGTCAAAGAGTTTTGAGGTAGCTTAGCTATCAGTATCAAGCTCAATATTAGCCTGATGTAATCTTGTGATGTTTTGAATATATTCTTGTGTATTTGTACTATTTGAATCCTAAGGCAAGGCACGTGGTGCATTATGTTGTATTCCCACTGTTTTATATAGTAATGATATGGAGTTCTATGGTTGTCTTAAGAAACTGTTCAACGCACTGTATATATTTGATGTGATGGAATGCTTCTAGTAATAAATATACAACAGTTCCGATCTATTTTGTGTCTGTTATAAATGAGTTGAATATGTGTGTGTATTGTTTCAATTCACAGTCCTAAATAGATTCTCAAATTTGAGTTACATGGATGCTAATTGCAATAATGTTTAGTATGTTTAATTCTTCATCCTCTACACAAGACCTTATGGTCTTTGTGATCCTCTCTGCATCTCGGGTGTGACCTTCCTCGGTCTTTTTCGAGGATTGATAAGTCGGTGCTTTGGTGTTTTTATTGGATAACTCTGGATGAACTCTAGGTATAAAAATCCCCAATGTTAAGAAGGTAGGTACATGCGCAAGTGTGGACCAAAAACAACGACACAATGCCCAACAAATGGATCCATTGTCGAGATCCGAATTCTTGTTAAGATCGATGGAGGAAAAGAAAAATGAGTTGGCATCCTTCTAAGGAGGATATTTGAGACTGGATAGAAGAGAAAGAAGACAAGTTTTCCTTGCGAAAGATGCAATTATTGCAGGTGAACGCAAAGGAATGGAAATGCATATGTCTTTAATTGGATATGCATGAGCTCTTCTTCATGGAATTTCCATGTATGTTGGATGAATGGTTAAAGAGACAAGATGGATTTAGTTCGACTGTGTTGCCAGTGGAGTCGATAGCTTGGGATCAAGCCAAACTTGATAACTTGAAGATGTTAGATAACAAGTGGAGTTGGGATATTAATCTTTGGTTTATTCGAGTGAAGAAAGGCTACATTGTTGAGTTTGCTATAGAATATAGTGATTCTTTCAGCAAGGCCGAAAGAAAGCTTGAAGAAGGTCCGAGGAAGCAGATGTTAGAATAAATTCCACTTTGGATCAAGATGTTGTGTGTGGAAAGAAGAATGACGTGCATGTATACTGATATAATGGCTAAGTAAACCCCCTAGCTTGGGGGGCAAGTTTTGAAAAGGTGGGGGAAAAAGAGCCAGAATATGGATCCAATGAGGAGGATCAAAGAAATTGTTGAGATGAGGTGAGGACTGGAATGGACCCAAAAGAGCAGAGGAGAAAAAGAGTCGATAGATACACAAGAAGAGTTGAGAGAGAAATCTAAGCAGAGGAGCAAAGAAGAGTTAGCCAAGGGTGTGTCGCGAGGTGTTCGACCCAAAATGAAGAGGAAACTCACACTAGGCAGTGGTGTGGGAGAGGATGTTGTGCCAGAGTGGAGCATAGGTGAGGATAGGCCTACGAAGAGGCTTGGCGTTGAAGATACCAATAGTGACAGTAGTGGTAGTGAGGGCTTAGGTGACAAAGCCCGTACCCTTTGGGTGTTGTGGTATGTTGCAACCTTGAGAGAGAAGAAAGCGCACATGTGTGGTGCATGACCGCAAATTTGTGGTGCGACATAGACTCGGACGAGGAAGCATCGCATGGTTACGTGTTGATAAGAAGAGAAGTTGTCACGTAGTACCATGAGGCGCTAATCTGAAGATAATTTGGCGCTCGACATAGTAGTGGTGCTCTGAGCAGGAGAGGGGACAGTGTGGTAACAAGTCATGTGTTGAGTGGAGAGAGAGATTATGCGCAAGGTGGCAGTGTGCATATCACACTGGGAGATGCAGTGCGTAGTGATAGTACGTGGATCGACCCAGAGGCAAGAGTGCACATTTGTGGTGCGTAATCAAGTCAGTAAAAGAGGGCATAGATTGTTGGTGCGCTAGGAGCAAAGGAGGATGGAGACTCCCCTAGTGGTGGGGGAGATGAGTTGATATTATTGGATAGTCTTGCACGGCTGCAAGTAGATAGCTCTTTGGGTCACCTCACGAGAAGTTTAAGAAAAATATGGTCTTGGCCTCCCTTTGTACCAACCCCCTTGCACTTTTTTAATCAAGAATAAAACACAACATTTAGCGAAGAGATTAGAGTTGAAGAAAGAGAAGAAGAAGAAATAAGTGACGAAACAAGTGAAGAAGAAGGTGAAGTCAATATTACTTTACCCCAAGCAATAGTGGTGTGGAAAGACCCAAGCAATAGAAGCTAGAAAGGAGAAAATAGTTCTACTTTGAAGATGGAAAATCAAGATAATACATTGAGGTTTCCTGTGTTCCATGGAACGGGTAAGAACGATGCAGATCAACACTGGTTAACCTATTAAGAAATTTGGTATGTAAAAAGAGTTACAGACGATGTGACTAAGATCACACAACCAGAGACTACATTCAAGGACAGGGCCCTAACGTGGTACATGAAATACAAGGCTACTTCGCCAGCAAGAGAGGCAAGGTCCCTAGATGAGATCAAGCAGGATCTGCTTCGAGAGTTTCAAAAGCCGAAGTTAGAATCCTAGTGCATTATGGAAATCAAGGAGATCAAGCATAAAGAAGGAGAAATCGTTTGGGATTATGACCATGTAAGTTTTAAACCTGTGAAGTAAAGCAATGCATATAGATTCTTAAGCAAAACATAATTTAATCAATAGCTCATTCACATAGTACACAAAGATTTATACCGGAATCCCTCAACCGGGAAAACCTTTCTTATATTTATTATATCGAATTTCACCATTCACCATACAATATGTATAAAATGTTTTTAGGTATTCTGTAGATACCAAAACACTAATCCCTTAATCCGAGATTAATTTACAAAATCGCTAAAAATAGCAAAAACCGCCCAAAAAAAAATTTCGGGGCGCTGCGCGTAACCAGGGGAGGTCATACCTACCCCCCCCATGGACCCCCCTAGGAAACCACCCAATGCACATGGCACAAACAAGACACTAGTACGAGGGATCGTCAGACACAATTGTCATATCTAACGTGCCCACACACACACATGCAAAGAATATAAAACATACTCAACATTCTCCCACTTGTTGTTTTCTTTGCATCCAGGGGTCCAGGGGATTATATAGTCAACAATCCAGGGCAGTAATGCCCATTGTTACTCTACACCAGGAGAAATTTTCTGTGCTCACAGACTTTGTCAATGAATATGCAACATTCTTCAAAGTGTCAACCTTTTCCAGCAACACCTTCTTTTCCTCAACCATGTCTCTCACAAAGTGATATTGTACATCAATATGTTTTGTCTTCGAATGGTAAGTTGGGTTCTTTGCCAGGAAGATTTCACTCTGAGTGTCACAATCTAATCTCACTGCTTGTTGCACCAACCCAATACCTGAACACAATCTTTGTAACCATATTGCTTCCTTGCTTGCATGAGTGGTTGCCATGTATTCAACTTCTGTAGTTGAGAGTGCCACTACAACCTATCTTTTGCTCATCCAACTGATTACTCCTCCAAATAGGTTAAACACATACCCACTTGTAGATATTCTAATATCCAGATCTCCAGCCCAGTCTGCATCAACAAAGACATGTATGTCCAACACTCTGTCCAATCCTAGTCTTCCTTGGTAGCACAATCCATAACTGGTAGTTCCACGAAGATACCTGAAGACCCTCTTTACTGTTGTCCAATGCTCCTTCCCTGGTTTTGACATATACCTGCTCAAAACTCCCACTGCATGTGCAATGT
>SNQJ01S0008960.1:110975-130874 GCA_010110895.2 Picea sitchensis | reverse complement strand
TGCCTCCCATAGTGGTAAATATGGTTTTTAGGTGTTTTTTATGGATTGTTAAGAACAATTGACTTATGAAATTTTTGGACAGCACACTATTTTTTGATATGTGGATATTATATTTTTGGATATAGTTTCAATTATAATAGATATAAATTGTCAAATTATGAGAATGATGATGGGAGCCACAAGGAGGGATCTGTTTGATTGATTAACTAGTTGTGTTTATGCTTGTTAAATAAACTAAATGGAGTCACAAGGGGTCCCACCTACTAGTTATTATTTATTAAAGACCCTTATTATTATTTTATTAATTTCACCCTTTAACTAAAAATTGGTTGAGTTTTAGTTAACTTAACTAAAGAGGTAGTTTAACTACTTCAACTAATTCTGATTGCTTAAAGGAAAAATGAGGAGGAACAAGAGGAGAATAGAAGGAGAAAGCATACTAAGGTCTGCTCTTGAGTTTTATATAGATAATTTAGTTTTCATTCATTCTTTAATTCATTGAAAGTCTAATTCTATTTTATGATAGCAGGGTCCTATTGTAGACAACAAGATTCAAGGCTGAATTACATCATTCAGAGACTTGTTTTTCAGAGGTGTTGATCTATCTTTGATGGTCTGTGTAGACTCGTCTGTTTGTGAATTAAATTTCATGATTGATAAAGACTATTGTGTAGAATCAAGTGGGCACCAATCTGTGGCAAGCTGATCTAGATTTTAAAGTTCAGTTTTTTACTTTATGTCAGAAGTCCTTTTGTATGGTTTTCATCGGGGACATCTAAGTTTGACTTTTGTCCAAACTTCCTCATGGAATTTTGTAAAGAGAAAGATTATTTTGATAAATTGGAATGGAATAAATGATTGCTTTATGTCTCATCTGTGTTGATTATTGACTTGGTATTTTTGCTTCTGTCTCTATATTTATTTTTGCATCTGTTATATTCAGAAAAGTACATAAATATTGAATTTTTCAGCAACCTTTAATTTATAAGAAAATCAACCTAAGCACTTGTAACCAATACTTGTGGATTAGGAAACAATTTTTTATGGCTATAAACCTAGAGTGATATTCCCGTCTATCTTGCCTTAGCCAAGTAAGATCTGAAAATTCTTGAGTAAGTGATCATTTCATATTTTTTCCTCAACATTTGTTTGGCGACCATACTGGGGAGAGGTGGAGCAATGTTGTTGTGTGTTTTCTTTCGATTTTGTTTTAAATGAAAGGAAAGTAATTAGAGACCAAGTATTCTCTTAACATGACTATTCAAAGTCATAGCGGTTATGAGTATGATTGTAGACTGTGTTAATTGAGAAGTTTTAAAGAGTTTGAATGTGGAGCAATGAACAGTTTTTATACACAGTAACTATTGAATCGTGTTGGTATGTTTTGTATTGAGTGCATAGTTGTGCTTATTGATTACTTGATTTGTTTTATGAACAATTTTCATTAATTCCCTGCCATTCTCTCACTTTTTCGCACATTACAAGTCCCCTCACCTTCCCAGATTCACTATTCACTCCATGTTCTTAAAATTAAATTATAGTTAAATGAAAACTCTGTATTATGGCAGTTGAAGGATGGCACAGGGATGAGTTACAGTGATATGTTTGATTTAAAATATAGTTGATTGTTTGATGATTTGTTGAGAAGTAATCATGATTTATTCCCCTTCATTGTACCACTTTTTGCTCTCAATACAATCCCTCATATATCCCATAACCCTTATTCACCCCCTTCTCATTGACATGTATTAAACGATTTTTATGGATTGGATTGCATGAGTTGGATGTGTTGATGTGCCAAAATTTGTTTCATATTTAAAGAGATGTTATGTATGGTTTGTTGAAGAAACTAGTTGCTAATAAGTAATGCATACATGAATGATCTTTTTCAACAGAGGTAGCCATGGTCGAGGTAATAGAGGAAGAGGAAATTGGAACAGGGGCCATAGAAGGCCATGGTTTTCTATACATTTTGATGCAGACTCCCAAGAGTTGAGCCAGTTATTCCAAGATGAATTTTTTTAACTAGATTGGACAAGGAGTGGTCCAACCTAGGCCAGAAATTCCTCCCTTCCAAGCCCTACATGTCCCTGGTATCCCAATTCCCCCTCATGTCTCATTACAACCTGAATTCCATGAAAACAACGGTTGGAAAGAGATTGTCCACTCGGTAGTCTCCCAACATCGTGGCTGGCCCAACTTGGCTCTACCTGCTCCTCCTCCACCAGTACAGTCTTCCCACGCAAGCAAAAGGTTAAAAACTGAGGCCCACCATGCTCATGATAAAGGAAAAGTCGATGTTTCCCCCTCCTCTCCCTCAAATGACTTTGCCAAATCCGTGTTATCCCGCATGCATTTGAGAGATGATTTTTGTCATGCTATCAGTAAGATTAGGCTTAAAGGCTCCACACAGCCTAAGGTAAATTCAAAGAAATCAAAGGGAGACAACAACAACAAAGGGAAAATTGCCTCCCATAGTGGTAAATATGTTTTTTAGGTGTTTTTTTATTTATTGTTGAGAATTGACTTCTAAATTTTTTGGATAACACACTATTTTTCGATATGTGGATATTATATTTTTGGATATAGTTTCAATTGTCATTGATCTAAATTGTCAAATTATGAGAATGATGATGGGAGCCACAAGGAGGGATGTCTTTGATTGATTAACTAGTTGTGTTTATGCTTGTTAAAGAAACTAAAGGGAGTCACAAGGGGTCCCACCTACTAGTTATTATTTATTAAAGACCGTTATTATTATTTTATTAATTTCCCCCCTTAACAAAAAAGTTGGTAGAGTTTTAGTTAACTTAACTACAGAGGTAGTTTAACTACTTCAACTAATTTTTATTTCTTAAAGGCAAAATGAGAAGGAGGAACAAGAGGAGAATAGAAGGAGAAAGCATACTAGATTGCTCTTTGAGTTTATTGAGATAATTAGGTTTTCATTCATTCTTTAATTCATTGAAAGCCTAATTCTATTTATGATAGCAGGGTCTTATTGAACAACATGATTCAAATTTGAATTACATCATTCATACACTTGTTTTTGAGAGGTGAAGTCTATCTTTGATAGTTTGTGTAAACTTGTTTGTTTGTGAATTAAATTTCATGGCCGATAAAGGCTATTGTGCATAATCGAGTGGGAAACAATGCACATGTAGGATGATCCGGCTTTTAAAGAGTTCAATTTTTACTACATCGAGATCCTTTTGTATGGTTTTCATGGGGACATCTAAGTTTGACTTTGGTCCAAACTTCCTCAAAGAATTTGTAAAGCAATTCTTTTGATAAGTGGAATGGAATAAGCTTGATTGGCACATGTCTCTCATCTTTTAAAGTTCAATTTTTTACTTTCTGTCAGAAGTCCTTTTGTATGGTTTTCATCGGGGACATCTAAGTTTGACTTTGGTCCAAACTTCCTCAAGGAATTTTGTAAACAGAAAAATTCTTTTGATAAATTGGAATGGAATAAACGATTGCTTTATGTCTCATCTGTGTTGATTATTGACTTGGTATTTTTGCTTCTGTCTCGACATTTATTTCTGCATCTGTTATATTCAGAAAATTACATAAATATTGATTTTTTCAGCAACCTTTAATTTATAAGAAAATCAGCCTAAGCCGTTGTAATCAATACTTGTGGATTAGGAAACAATTTCTGATGGCTATAAACCGAGGGTGATATTCTCGTCTATCTTTCCTTAGCCAAGTAAGATCTGAAATTTCTTGAGTAAGATCATTTCATATTTTTTCCTCAACATTTATTTGGCGACCATGCTAGGGAGATATTCAATATCTCTCTGGTTGATTTTTATGCTTGATTATCATCGAATACATCTATTTTTCTTATATTGATTCTTTGATTGTTTCATTTCTTAATGTTTGTACTTGTTGCAAGGCAGCCTAATATTGAGCCCTATCTTCAAGATCAGACCAACATTGCTAATACTCGGGCTGAGCTTAATCGTTCATGGGCAGTAATTGAACAAGACATAAGTGCCCAAGAACGTTGGGAAGCTAGACGTAGAGAGCCTAGGAATCATCCATAACTTTCTTTCTCCTTCAGCTTTGACCTTCCTTTCATGTCCTCAGACCCTCGTGTTTCTAGGAGAAGAAGAGGCTTATCACCGAAAATTAATCCTATTGCTTAAATAGGAAGAAGGAACGTTGTGTTATATACCCAACAAAGTGCTCTAAGGAGAACCTTGTCTGATTCATCCAGTTCATTTTTCTCTCCCCTACCTATTATCCACAAGATGGCATCTAGTGGTGGCTCTGGCGGCACTGGAGGTGCTTCCTCATCTCAATCTTCAGCTTCGTCAGTGATTGGTAGCTTATATAGTCACCAAGTCCCTGTTCAATCACCTCACCAAAGTCATTACAAAGTATGGGTTTTTTCAGTTTGAAGAAGATGCTACAACCACACCGTGGCATGTTTCCTCGCCTCTTAACCTGGCGCCTGCTACTTATCCACCTCCTAAATTCAAAGAGCGTCTTCCCAGGTTTTCAGGAAATAACACTGTCACTACAAATGAACACTTAGTGGCATTTTATAATGCCTGTCACAACATAGAATCCAATGACAACAATACTTGCATGCGCTTATTTGTCAATTCCCTTGAAGGGAAGGCTGCGGTCAATTTCTTCGACCTTCATCCTAAGATTATGTCTACTTGGGAGGAGTTAGTATATTGGTTCAAATCCACCTATGGGCAATCCAAAAGCCCAGCTGAGCAGTTACGAGAATACAATAACATCGCTTATAAGAATGGTGAGACCATCAAGTCATTCAACTTCCGTTTCACCAAGTTATACAATCAAATCCCTGAACTCATTCGACCTCAGAACCAAGCCACTTTCATGCATTATTATAATGCCTTACCTTCCCCCTACCATCATAGGCTTTAGGAAAAATCCATTGATAACCTTGGTTCTGCTTTGCATACTTGTTTAGAGTATGAAGAACAACTTGAAGGAACATGTCTTCCTTAGGGAGAATCGGTTAAACAGACATACATGTCTGCTCTCTTGCAGCTTGTACAAGACATGCATAATCATATGATAGCGTATGAGTGAAAGGGAAATGTCTCCCCTCTTACCTCTGGAGCTTCATCCTCTTCCGCACTCCCCTTTAGAAATCCAAATGAAAATAATTTTCAGCCTAAAGTTATCATGTCTCGTAGTTGGTGTAACTTTTGCGAGGAAACCACATGTGAGGTCAAGAAGAGTGTTAGAGATAAGATCTTTGGTAAAATACCTGAAACTACCATCGTTGTCCTAGATTTTGCAAAGCCAGAAGATGTCATGATCATCAATACTAGGAACAAATCCTACGCTCCCAAAGGCAAATATGATCCTCCCCGCAATTCTTCTAGCCCGAGCTCATCCTCACCGGCTGCTACTGTGCAGGTTCCTAAGGTTCCCGACAGTCAAGGAACTACATCCCCTGTCCCCTCTTCCAAATACAATATTCTAAATCAATTGGCAAACATCAAAGCAGATGCAACCCTTCTGTACATGGTTGCCATCCTTGAACAACAGAGGCATCTAAAACAATTCATAGAAGGAAAAGATTTCGTTGTAGCCAACCTCTCTGGAGAGGTAGATGAAGGGGATTCGTCTGTAAATAAAGTAGGTGTACATAACTTTAGATACCCTATAAAAAACCCCCCTTTTTATATTTCTGTAAAGATTATGGATAAAATTGCCCATTGTTGCCTCATTTACGACGGTTTCGGCCCAAGTGTAATGTCGAAGATTATTATGGAAGAGCTGGGCTTGTCTTGTACAAATGAAAATGCCAGAAGCATGCTCTCTTATAATAGTCTACAACAAACGACCATAGGTGAAATCAAATATGTGACCTTAGTTTTGTGCGCACACCCTGAAATAAGGACAACCCTTAATATTCAGGTAATTGATATGCCAATAAGCAACTATTCAATCATCCTAGGAACAGATTGGCAAGCTTTGATGGGTAGATACCTCTTGCTCGACGGGACACACTTATCCGTTCCTCAGAATGGTAAAAACATGATAGTCCTTAGAGAGGGAAGGATTTAACCTTACATAAAAAGTGTTCCACAACCTAATGTGAATTATATCGAAGGGGACCTAGGGTTGTATTCCATATTTGCCAAGGAGGATAACACTCACTTCGAACAAATTGACTTAGACGACGGTATGTGACATATGCACTTTGATGGCTCATGCTCTAATGAAGTAAACAAAGATGCCATTATCTTGTACTCTCCTGTGGGCAAAATTCATAACTTTTCTTATAGGTTAGAGTTTGCTTGCACAAACAATGTCACTGAATTCGAAGCTTTATTATTAGGCATTGAAAACGCCTATAATATGGGTTGTGGTTACCTTACAGTTTTTGGGGATTATGAGCTTGTTGTGAACCTTGTACGTAAGATATACTCTCCTAGCAACAAGTTAATGAAACGATACACCCAAAATGTTTGGGCACTTATCTCGAACCTACTATCTTTTGACATTACTCATGTTAAGAGGGAATTGAAATCAATGGCTGATCGGTTAGCTTTTTTGCAGCCTCTCCTATTTGGAAACTTCTACCACACAGACCTGAGTGTACTTTTCAATCTCTATATCGTCCACATATCCCTAACAATATAGAATCATGGAAGGTCTTCCCTAGCAATGAGAGCATCTGTGCTTTCATTCAAAATGAACCTTATAATCTTAAGGAAATTATATCCATAGAAGACCACGAGATTCCTAAGGGCTTGACTCCTCTAGAGAGTTCATTTTCATCGAGTGATGTAGGCAATAAAGAGAAACATAAAGAAGAGGAGTCGAAAAGGAAAGTGGGTGAAACCATTTCCTTGAACATTGGAACACCCAAGTCTCCCAAGAATGTTAAATTAGGTGCCCAATGTTCTAATGAAGAGAAAATGAAGCTTGCCAGACTGCTTGGCGAATTTCAAGATGTTTTTGGTTGGTCTTATGAGGATATTCATGGTTTTGATCCTGCTCTTATACAACATGCCATTCCTATCAAGGAGGGCATAAAACCGGTTAAGAAAAAACAAAGACCTATCAACCCTGCGCTAGAAGCAACTATTCGAAAGGAGTTGGAAAAACTCTTGAAGGCTGGGATCATCTTTCCGGTCAAATATTCTGAATGGGTTTCCAATTTGGTTCTTGTTCGAAAAAAAACTGGTCAGATCATATTATGCGTAGATTTATGTGCATTGAATCGGGCTAGTATAAAATATCACTTTCCTCTCCCTAATATGGAAATGATTTTGCAGCAAGTTGCAGGGTAACAGATGATGTCCTTACTTGACGGATTTTTTGGTTACAATCAAATCAAGGTAAAAAGGGCAGATAAGTATAAAACCACTTTTATTACTCGTTGGGACACCTTTGCTTATGAACGTATGCCTTTTGGCTTATCCAATGAAAGTGTCACGTTGCAAGGGGCTGTGCAGATAGTTTTTTACGATGTGATCGACGAGATTATTCATATCTATCTTGATGATCTTATCGTGTACTCTAAAAGAGGATCAATTGTCTCGAAGTTTCAAGAATTATGCTTGGGTCCTTTCAAAATCGCTTTTGTCATGGGTACAAACTCTTACATTCTAAAATATTTACAAGAGCGATTATTTTCCTACAACACTAACGGTTCTCACTTAAAACACTACATGGAACCAACTTGAAGAGTTTAACGTTGTTTGGATTGTTTTGTATATTAGTAGTCCAGTTATGTTTTCTTTTTTTGGTAGTTTTATTACTGCTTTTTCAATTATGCTTTTAAAACAATTTTCAATTCTGCTTCCATTTTAGTAGTTTTCCTTCTATTGTTTGCAATTTTGTCATTTTATTTTCTACTGTTTTAAATTTCGCAGCTTCATTTATGTTATGACGTCTCTTGCTTTTGTTCTTTTTTTATTTCAATTTTTGGTCAAGAATAAGATGTTGGATCAGTTCTTCCACAGTGACACTCCTGCAAGGTATTGTTAGTCAATAACAATAAAGCTTACACGGTTGTTATGATGTTCCCCATGAAGGCATCATTGAATTTGTTATATGCTCTCACTGTTGTCTTATGAGATAATTGGTTACTTCCCACTTCTGCTTTCTATCTCTTCATCCATTTTGAGATTCAAAAGAGCAAGTCCATAAAAAAAATTCTCCTTGAAAGTCAAGACAAATTTCTGGTTGAATGATTATGCATATAGGGATAAACCCCCTAATACTTAACACTTTTCGTGAGTTATTCCCAAATTCCTGATCATTTTTCCATTAAATCCGCTCACTTCCCCCTGTTGCATAATCATTCTAGTTATATCTTCTTGATATGTTGTTCTTGGCCTGCAAAACCATACATTCTGAGTTTTTAATATGTTGGAAACAAATTTCCATGTGGAGTCGTCAGTTTGTTGACGATAAAAATCGCAACGAGGAATTTCACCCGCAAAGTATTGCTAAAGCCTATTATTTAAATTATGCTAATAATATATAATACTAGTAGGTGGGACCCCCTTGTAGACTGGAGGCTCGGAGATAGTCATATCACACATTTTTTGTTGTTGTTTCGATGCTGCTTATAGGGTCTTATATGGTTGACTATGCAGTCTTGGTTTCGTTTTTTACATAGTGACAGGTGGATGATGCATTTTATGGGATGTTCTGTTATTTGAAGCTTTAATTTTATGTTATGATTGGCATATATTTACAGTTGCTATGTTTAATCATGTCACCACAATTATTACATGGGTACACATGCACAAGAAATATGTTAGTAACGATATAAACAAAAGCAAAAGGATGAAACTTATAAAAAATACTAGAAGAAAGGATCTATGTTATGCTATGCTAGGAGTTATGTGCAATTAAAATGAAAACAAGTTAGTGTTAATCCTAACTATTAATGGTTGGTTAGTGGCTATGTGATTTGCAATTGAGTTATAATGGGCACATTTGATATGGCAATACATATGGTATGGTATGGAAGTTTGCCAATCGTTAATGTGGATGTTTTGGGTGGCTCATTTGACAAGCAATGTGGTCGCAGATTTCAATGGTTTGGAAATTAATGACATGGTTAAATGTATTAGCGAGTGTTGGTTGTCGTGTACTTAGAAATTGAATGGAGAGGAGATGGAAGCGACGTGCAGTAAATGCACGTCACTCCATACTCCCCCCATCGGGCTGTCACCCTGGTATGCTTATTGTTGCATTTCGATCTGCTGGTGGTTAAGCTCTGAAATCCAAGCCTGGGAAGGAAACACTCGGCCAACTCGCCCCTTTTAAGCTATTGGTTACAGGTATGGTTCTTTTTCACCCATCCATGAATTATGCTCTGTGTATGAACAAATGATGGCTCAGTAATTCTTTGGTTTGTGTTTTCCTGAGATTTGCAACTGTGTAAATGCGTGTTTTTTTCTCTCTGGCATGACTATGTGGTTGTTCGATTTGCAAGTAAAAGAATTGGTTGGTTGAGTTGTGCATTCGTTGGTTGTTCTGTTGGTGAAAATAGTGATGAGTCCATGTGTTTTTTTTTTGAGTGGATATGGGTATTATTGCTCTATGTTATTGATGGAGGGTTTCACTATGTTTATCCTTGTTGGTTGCTTCCTCACAATTACGAGGGTAACCCTATCCAATCGTATTCAGAATGCCATTTGGTTGTTGTGTATTTGTCGGAACTGCCATTTGGTCGTTGTGTTTTTTCCAGATTCATGGTCGTGGGTTTATTTAGATGGTCGTGGATTTATTCTCATGGTCTTGGCATCAACGTGGTCGTGGATTTATTCTCATGGTCTTGGCATCAACGTATCTCAAAATTCGGTCTTTAGTGGCCATTATGCCAAGATATATACTTTATGGTTGTTAAGGATAAGTTATGCCTTGGGTCTACATTCCCATCAAGTATTGTTATCAATTGATTCGGATCATGAGAAATTGACAAAGTTTATACCTCTGTGTGTTATGGGTAATTGTCATTGTCCAGTGGAAATTCGCTTCTCCTCTGCATCGTTTTCCCAATTCTTACCCGTTGTTGAACGATTGTGCCATTGCACAGACCGGAAGTTATAAGGAACCCTGTGGTTCTATCGTACTTGTATCAAAGGGTCTCTGCCCATTGGTTGATATGTTTCTGAGTGGACCTCCACTCTCCTGCTATTGATGACCGAAAGCAAACTCTTTAATTACTTTGTATCTCTCCGTTGTTACGTATCTCGCATTTTAATAATCCCTAACCCGCTCTACTCTTTGTCTGGACATCTTTGACGTCATAGATCTATTGAGTGGTTATGACATTGGCATCGAAAATTCATCTCTGCCTTTGTTTGATTGAATTGGCTGAAAAGTTGTGATCATGATGAGTAATAATATACCAAAGGGCTGCCTCTTTTCACATGCCTTTGATCATGAGTTCTACAACATGGTGTTAATTTCATAAGTGGGTGACTATTGTGTGTGTTTCACTAGTCCCGATCGAGATCATGGCAAGTTATGAAATTGATGACTGTGTTACTTCATTGTTTCACTGTGTATCTATTATGGAAGCATCATGTATGTTGTAAATAATTGCATCAACAAGCATGAAGCTGGGGCTTTATATTATGGTTTCATTGCAAAAGTTTTAATGGTTGATATAATGAAGAAGGCATGAAATAAGGCATGTTTAGAGGCCTATTCAATATGGAAAGGGACATGTGCATACGTTTTATTTGGATGATTGTGAATTGATGGACAATGTTTGATATTTTATAGTGATGTATTATGGACAGAGGTGGAGCAATGTTGTTGTATGTTTTCTTCGATGTTTTGTTTTAAATGAAAGGAAGGGAATAGAGACCAAGTATTTCTCTTAATACGAGACTCTGGAGTCATAGTGATTACAGCATGATTGCGCATCAGGTTAATTGAGAAGTTTTGAAGAGTTTGAATGTGGAGCAGTGAATAGTTTTGATACACAATAATTATTGAATTGTGTTGGTATATTTTGTATTGAGTATAGAGTTGTGTTTATTGATTACTTGATTTGCTTTATGAACAATATTCGTTATTCCCCTGCCATTCTCTCACTTTTCACACATTACAAGTCCCCCACCTTCCTGACATTCACTATTCACTCCCCCGCTCTTTAAAATTAAATTATAGTTAAAATGAAAACTCAATATTATGGCAGTTGAAGGATGGCACATGGATGAGTTACAATGATATGTTTGATTTACAATATAGTTGATTGTTTGACGATTTGTTGAGTAGTAATCATGATCTATTCCCCTTCATTGTACCACTCCTTTTTCTCAATACAATCCCTCATATATCCTAGAACCCCTATTCACCCCCGCCATTGACATGTATTAAACGATTTTATGGATTGATTGTATGAGTTGGATGTGTTGGGTCGAGCCAATCTTTGTTTCATATTTAAAGAGATGTTATGTATGGTTTGTTAAAGAAACTAGTTTCTAATAAATAATGCATACATGAATGATCTTTTTTCAACAGAGGTGGTCATGGTTTGCAATGATGAAGAGAGGTGAAATTAAATGCCCTAGAAGGCCAGGGTTTTATATACATTTTGATGCAAACTCAAAAGAGTTGAGCCAATTATCTAAGCCGGATTTTTTAACCATTGGACAAGGAGGGAATCCAAACCCAGGCCATGCTGCCTCCTCCAAGCCCTCCCACATGTCCCTGCATCTACACTCCCTCATGTCTCATTACAACCTCAAGTCCCCGAAACTTATTGCATGGCAAGTAGGAGATTGTTCACCCGACAGCCTCCCAACATTGTGGTTGGCCAAACTTGTCTCTACCTGCTCCTCCTCCAACTGTTAACCAAATTGTCCAAGCTGACCCTCCACACTCACCAGTACAGTCTTCACATGCAAGCAAAAGGTTAAAAAATGAGGCCCACCATGCCCATGACAAAGGGAAAATTGCTGTTGCCCCCTCCCTCCCCCTCAAATGATCATTGAATCTGTGTCATCCCTCATGCATTTGAGAGATGATCATTTTATGTTATCAGTGAGATTATGCCTAAAGGCTCCACATAGCCTTAGGCAAATTTAGATAAATCAAAGGGAGACAACATCAACAAGGGGAAAATCATTCCAAAGTGGCAAATATGGTTTTAGGTGTTTTTTATTGATTGTTGAGAACAATTGACTTCTAAAAATTTTGGACAACACACACTATTTTTTGATATGTGGATATTATATTTTTGGATATAGTTTTAATTATCATTGATATAAATTGTCAAATTATGAGAATGATGATGGGAGCCACAATTAGGGATGTGTTTGATTGATTAACTAGTTGTGTTTTATGTTTGTTAAAGAAATTAAAGGAGTCACAAGGTCCCACCTACTAGTTATTATTTCTATTAAAGACCCTTATTATTATTTTATTAATTTCCTTTAACTAAAAAGTTGGTTGAATTTTTAGTTAACTTAACTAAAGAGGTAGTTTAACTTCTTCAACCAATTTCATTGCTTTAAAGGCAAAGCGATAGTTGGGATGAACAAGAGGAGAATAGAAGGAGAAAGTATACTAAGGTCCCGCTCTTTGAGTTTTATTGAGATAATTCAGTTTTCATTCATTCTTTAATTCATTGAAAGCCTAATTCTATTTTATGATAGCTAGTGGTCCCATTAAAATATAGTAAGATCTTTAAGGTTGAATTACATCATCTCGTATTAATTTGTTATTCAAAGGTATTGATCTATCTTTGATAGTCAGCGTAGACTTGTCCTTTTGTGAATTAAATTTCATGACCGGATAAAAGGCTACAGAGTCGAGTGGGCAACAATTCATGGCAAGATGATCCAAATTATTAAAGTTCGCTTTTACTTTCTATCGAAGTCCTTTTCATATGAGCCACCGTATCTAAGTTTGATTTTGGTCCAAACTTCCTCAGGGAATTTTATAAAGAGAAAGATTCTTTTGATAAATTGGAATGGAATAAACGATTGCTTTATGTCTCATCTGTGTTGATTATTGACTTGGTATTTTTTCTTCTGTCTCTACATTTATTTATGCATCTGTTATATTAAGAAAATTACATAAATATTGAATTTTTCAACAACCTTTAATTTATAAGAAAATCAACCTAAGCCCTTGTAACCAATACTTGTGGATTAGGAAACAATTTTTTATGGCTATAAACCTAGGGTGATATTCTCGTTTATCTTGCCTTGGCCAAGTAAGATCCGAAAATGCTTGATTAAGATCATTTCATATCTTTTCCTCAACACCCATGTCATCAATTATCCAATTTTACACTGGGAAACGTAGGCGACCTTCATTACCCCGCAATGATTTGTTCCCTGCACCCTTGTTCCCTAACCCCATTGAGCATATAGACGACTCTAGCATAGTTGTCGAAGCAATGATAAGCCAATGGATCCTACCAAAGCTGATTGCACCTAATCTCTCGCCCCCTGCGCAGACCCTAGCCAGTCGCACCTGAATGTAGATACATGGCGACCTGCATAGGGCCGCTCTGCTTCTTTAAGACAATAATCAATTCCCACTGGGGTACATTGAGCCATGCACTGGACCTCTGGCACATAAACCTGCGCATGGGTTATGTCAACTATATCATTATTGCTTTTGAAGATCTGACAACTACCATAGAACGACAATATTTTTTTTTACAGTAACAAAAATATGGTTTATATATATAAAAGGTGTGACCGAAGTCCCTAGTGTACAAAAAAGGGGGGCGTGTTGAGTCAATGACCCACCAAATAAAATACCGAGATCTGTCTACGTGAGCTTGATCCCAAAAACTTTAGTTGCTTATTTAATTATGACTAACAAGTCTATCTAATGCTTGCAGACTATGTTTTGGCATTGCCAATTTTACAAAAATTTGCACTTAATTCATAGCTTACTTCTTCTTTTCCTCTGAAGTTGATGCTAGGATTTCTTCACAGGGAATCTCCAGAGCGATGTTCAAGTCCGGAAGGGTCGGGGCTTCTTTGTTCTTGCCTTCTTCGCTGCTGCTTTGACCTTCCACTTCCTGAGCTCTGGTTCCTTGTTCTTTCTCAAGCCTCTCCCCTTGGCTTCTTAAGTAGTCCACCTTGTCCTGTAGTTGAATGATCATGGCTCAGTGGTTCGAGAGAGTTTCCAGGGTGAAATTTAAGGTGGCGTTGTGAGAGTCTAAGCGCATGGCCAGGTGTTGAGTGGTGAGGAAATTATCACCTACCGTTTCCTCCTCTCGATCTTCCTAAGCTCGACGTTGTTCCATGCTGGCTATGGCTCTGATTAATGTTGGATGGTTGAGGATTTTATCTTTCTCTTCTCCATCATTGTCCTTGATTCTGCCTTGACTTTGCAAGAGTTGTTGAGCTATGACCTAGATTGTTATGACTAGTTGGTTCGGATGACTCGACTTTACCTGCTTCTTTTTCCTGTTCCTCTAAGTGGATCTTGTTCTCTGGCTTGCCCTGTTACGATATTTTTGCCTTCCTCTGCTCCTGCCACTTTCTTGAATTATGGCCTTCCCTTTGTTTTTACCTATCCAACAAATTATGTATATTGCGCCCTGGCTTGGGGGAGCTGAACTCCCCCTGTATCTTATGAACTTGAATGCATCGCTTGCCCTCCTATGGGTTTCTAAATAATGGATTGGGCTCTGATTACCCTGGAGTTCCCATGCTGCGTCCTTTTTTGTTCATGTAAGGTGACTCCTCTGGAGCGTGAAATGCTGTCGAGAATTGTTCCACATGCTCTGAATTCTAACCTCTATCTTTTCCCTGATCATTTTCGCGAGTGGAATTAATGAGAGGATATGGGGGGGAGGGATAGCGTTGTGTTGATGATCTCACTTGAATTATCCCACGGGGGATTGACTTGTTGCTGTGCATAAGTGCCCTGTCTTTCTGGATCAACGTACCATATTCTCCATTTATGGATTTAACGTTGTACTTTGGCCTCCCAGAATTATCGAGAGTTTTTCCATATCGGTTGTTGCATTGAAGCGCAATGTGTGTGTGGCTGCTGGCCAAGTGTACCACTTGTGTGAGCTGGATCATTGGGGGTTAAGGGGGGATGAGGAACGTGGACTTTCCTTTGATTTCCAAGTTCCCTTTGCCTTTTCCTATTGCTTTGTTTGCATGAACATCGACTCTCCAATTGTTGGCACGACGGATGTGGTAGAAATGGGTGTTCATGCATTTGATATTGTCCTTGGTCCTCTCAATGGTTCTTTTGAGTGTAGAGTTTCTATAATTGGTGTTCTTGACATAATACCTGATGATCGTTTTGGAGTCCCCTATTATGGTTAACTTTTTAATTTGACGTTCCCTCGCAATTTGGGTTCGTTTCAGTGGTGCATAGGCCTCTGTTGCATTATTTGTGGTGATGCCTAGATTCCAAGAATAAGTAATCATCCTCTGTCCTCTAGGGCTAAAAAGAGCCCCTCCCGCACTTGCCTCCCCAACCATAGAACAACAATATTAACAGTTGAAGTGACAGATCCTCCTCACACGTTTGATACAATTAATTCAATAAGCAACGACGAATTAACACAACTGGAAAAAGGACGATTCCACCCCCATCCCGAATAAAAGTGGTAGTTACTGCAATAATCAACATAAATCTCTGCCTTAATGCAAGATATGCCAAAGTGAAGCACATCATGTCAATCCTAAATATCGGACTCGGGGAGAGTTTCAACTAGTCACAGAAAAGTTGGGATAATGAATTCACATTTGTGAATAACCAGGTGTCCGTATGATCTCATTCAATTCAAAACTATCCTCACCAACAACATCGATCTGACGTTGTCGATAGTCACAACTGACATCGCAAAAATGGTCATCTAAATCACCCAAACACTTAAAGAGTGTTTTTCTGAGCCTGAACGTTAGTTTCTAGAATTCGTGCAAAACCTCAAAGGCACAATATCGTTTGTCACCAAGATCATTCCTTAAAGCAGCGGGGAGCCAGATAATAGTGGTGGGGACTTGTTGGCACCCAAAGTTTTGGGTCTAGTTTTGCGCACGCGCACGAACAAAGTTGCGCGTGCTCATTCCATAGTTTTGCGCACACCGAAGGAAATGCGTGAGGAATTCCATAGAGTGCACATCGAACTAGGTTTTTTCACTAGCGCGCCAAGTATAAAGGCTACCAAGTGCGCGTCGATCCAAGTTTTGTTAGTTGCGCCAGAAACCAAGAAGATGCCCAATGGAAACAAGAAAAGAATCACCAGGAAATCTCCTAGAATGATTATTTCCCAGAACAGATGAAGACGTGGGGCGACCAGAAGATGAGTTGGCCAAGTAGTTAAGATTGCCCATAATGTAGAGATTCTACGTGGAGCGTTGGCAGGCACCAGAAGTGTGCAAGGCAATTGGATCATACAAGCGAGTGGAGTAGAGTAGAAAGAGACAATGTTCCCCAATAGTGAAAGATATAAAAAGGATCCCTAAGCTCAAAACAAGGGCTAGCTAGTCAAGGAGTTAGCTCGTGAGATAATCAGTAAGAGAGTTTTGAGCTAGCTTAGCTATTAGTATCGAGCTCACTCTTAGCCTACTGTAATCTTGTGATGTTTTGAATCTATTATTGTGTCTTTGTTTTGTCTGAATCCTAAGGCAAGGCTCATGGCACATTATGTTGTATTCCCATTGTTTTATATAGTAAGGATATGAAGTTCTATGGCTGTCCTAAGAAGTTGTTCAACACACTGTATATCTATGATGTGGTGGAATGCTTCAAGTAATAAAGATATGGTAGTTCTGATCTATTCTATATCTGTTATGAATGAGTTGAATATGTGTGTGTATTGTTTCAATTCTTAGTCCGAAATAGATTTTCAAACCCGAGTTACATGGATGGCAATTGCAATAATGTTAATATGTTTAATCCTTCATGCTCGACACAAGACCTTATGGTCTCTATGATCCTCTCTACATCTCGGGTGAGACCTTCCTCGGCCTTGGTCGAGGATTGATATGCCAGTGCTTTGGGGTTTTTGTTGGACTACTTTGGATGAACCCTGGGTCTAAAGCTTCTCGGCGTTAAGAAGGTCAGTATGCGCATAAGCTTGGACTGAAAACGATGACATAATTCCCAACACCACCATAAGTACCACCTAGCTCACTTGATCAAGGATTATAAGTGCTACATGAGACAAGTAATGTGAAACTCCTTTGTAATTCATCTTGACCTTGGGCGTCAATTGCTATAACTAGTCTCATTCACACCTTCACTTAGCTTACACCACTAATGGATTTCATCACTCCCAATGGAGGCACATTTGAAACCCCTTGTTTTATATTGTGAATTGCTTGAGCCTTGATGTTGTAATGGGAGTGTGCTTGTTATTTTTCTTTTTTATAATCACAAAATTTTTCACCAAAATCACCCTTTGTTACCTTTGGACACTACAATGTTCAGCACTAACTTTCACGTGATTATCACTTTGTTCCCTTGGAGACATTTATAGAGTGCTCTTCATGGAAACACTTAGTTTATTGTAGTTAGCACTAAATAATTCGGACCTTTGAGACTATTGTGAACCATTACCACCCTAGGTATTCTCTTGGGCTCTGTGGTATTCCTCCTTTGCTTTGAAGTCTCCTAACTAGTTTTGCCCCATCAACTAGATGCACCACCATTTCCACCAGCATGTTTGGGTCAAGACCACCTCTATGCCCTGCTCCTCTTCCACCTACTCCTCTCGGAGGAGCCAATCCTCCCCCTCATGTTTCAATGATTTTCCATTTATGGCTAGTTTAAACATACTTGATTTGACATGTCTCACCAACGACCCTGTTCTACATGATGTGGCTTGGCCAACCATGCCCACCAAGTTTTCATTGGATATCCCTAGATTTTAAAGTTGAGATGGGGAGGACCCCTGTAATGTTCCTAAACATATTTGCTTGGAACATTTTAAGTTTTATGTTTTCTGGTTGTGGTATTTTGTCAAACACTTTGCATATTTTTGTCTTCTTGAGTTTCATTGGGTTTATTGGTGATGGTTCTTTGTGTGTGTTGCAGCCAGTAAATGATAAAGATATAGCAATGGAATATACTCAACAAGATGCAAGACAAATAACACAAGAAATAGCCACAAATACCTCAGATATGATTTTATTTAGATATATAGTTGACCTCATACAAAATGGAGAAAATCTGGAATACATATAAGAGGATAGAGTGTATGGTTGATAATGCCTCCAAGATACAATAGGGAGATAAAAATACAGGCTTCCAAAAGCCTCCTCAAGCTGAACACCAAACATGTAGAAGGCCCAACTCGTCCCAAGTTGAGATGTGATGTCTTCTCTAGCACAATGCGCCCCTCACTGGTTGTAGCAAGCCAAGAAATTGACCTCCAAGGATATGGCCTATGAATCACTGAAACCCACTGCTAATATATAGATCGGGGAATAGGAAAACTCTTTGATGAATCTCCTAACTGTTGGGTGAGATCTCACCCTCCAAAACACTATTGATATTATGGTAGCTGTGGGAGGTATTTACCTCCACATGTAAACCTGACGAGAATAGAATACTCTGGGAAGTAAGAAGAAACCCTAATGAGTTGGATAATAACCCTAGAAGACATGTCGACTCAAGAAGATAACTTGTATTAGGTTATTAGCCTCCAAGAGCAGAAGTCAGCTAGAAGAAATAATATATACTGAACAAACAGATACCCAGAATGAGAAGTCGGCCCAGGCAGTTAGCTAGAATTACTATAAATATAGGAGGCCAGTCTTCATTCTGGCAAGCAGTCTCAGAATTGCAGAGCAACACTTGTATGCACTGCAGTGCCCGATTTTGTGCACATGTATGGAGGAGAGTTGTCATTGCAGTTGCTCCAACTAGCAGATCACGTTTGGCTTGGATTGTCTCCTGGTTAGGGTTTGGACTATCTGATCATCTCTTGTTGGTGCGCTATCCTTGGGGAAAGGTGTGTTACCCCTTGTTTGGCTATCTAGCCTAGGGTTTTCTTCCGGAGTGATTCTTTGTCAAGGTTAAGGTGTTCGGAGGGCGACTTTGGCCTATGGTTGGGTGACAATAGCGATATTGTCAATGGTAAAATGAGCATATCCATTATATTCTAACAATCTATGGGCCCACACCTCCTTCATTCAGTCTAACCGCTGGAAGGAAACATAGCCATAAGGATATTAAGCTCGTTGAAGAATTGTCGCTAGGGTTTCTAGCAGGAGCAGTCACCAAAGCACTGCAGCTAGGGTTACTAGCAGGTGCAGTTGCAGAAACCCTAATCCTCTCATTGAGGCACCTTAAGTGAAAGGATTGACCTGATTTTCGGATAGATCAGTGCGCCCTACCCTAGCGCATCTCTTGGTACTCTCAGCAAGACAAGACGTCAAGTTTGAGTTTCTGGTCAAATCTAGGGTTAACCAAGTCAAAGAAGCCATGACCTACTCTATGAAGTCAGAAAACAAGTTAGATGGAGATTCTAACTTCAAAGCATGGAAGACAAGGATTGACCTCATCCTTGCCAAGAATAAAGTGTTGGATATCGTGAAAGGAAAGATCGTGGAACCAGGATTTGAAGAAGGAAAAGAGAAGGAACCGCAGAACGTTACAGTTATGGAGAAGTTCAAAGACGGTGACATCAATGCCATGAGTATCATAGTGGACTCTATAAAAGACCACTTGATACCCTACATCTCCCATCTTGACTCATCGAAGAACATGTACGATGCCCTAACAAACCTCTTCTCAGTCAGAAACATTGGACAAATAATGAGTCTAAAGAATGAGCTTCGTGACATGAAGATGAATGATGATGATAGCATAACATCATACTTTGTGAGGATCTCCTAGTTAAGAGATCAACTACAAGCCATTGAAGAGATCATTTCAGAGAAGGAATTGGTAAACATAGTACTCAATGGTCTTCCCAAGACA
>SNQJ01S0008960.1:76765-109264 GCA_010110895.2 Picea sitchensis | reverse complement strand
GGTTGGGAGGGAGCACTGATGTATTATTGATTGATGGTCAGTCATTTTTCAGTTCGAAAAATGGTCCAAGATGAGCAGTTTCTTTCCAATTCAGAAAGTGGATTGAGATTTCTGACGAACAAATATTTTCCAATTCGGAAAATGGTTCAGATTGTTGATGTACCATAGACAACGACTTCTCATTGTGGTTAACATGGGAAGTGGTCTAGGGCAGTCTCTCTTCTTGAGGGTAATTCAAGAAGACTGGCCAGCCTCGCCGGACAACGATTTCTCATTGTGGTTAACATGGGGAATGGTCTGTTTTGGAGGTTGGTGCAGGATAATCATTTCCTTTGGAAATGGTTCGGACGGTGATTCCTTAGGGCGGATTCATTCTCTCTAGGTTGCACTTTGTTTAGTGCCAGAAGAATGGCCCAGGGTGGGGAATGGTCCAAGTTCAGCAATCAAGGACAAGCATTCCTTAGGGCAGACTCATTCTTTCTAGGTTACACTTTGTTTAGTGTCGGAGGAATGGCCCAGGGTGGGGAATGGTCTAGGCTCATAAATCAGGACAATTATCCTTCCTTGCTTGAGAAGAATAGTCCAGATATCTCATCATTGATGTCTTACCTTTTTTAGGGCAAATACTCCTCCAAGATCTCATAGATGTGAGTGGAAGAATGGCCCAAATGATTCAGTTTATATCATAACATTTTTTCTGTGCAGGTTGATATCAAATGATTGTTATGAAGACCATATGTTTCTAAACAGTAGATGTATACTACTGTGGTGGATGTGTTCCACTGTTTGATCAAGCATCTGTGTGATACTTGGTGTGGTAGTATACCACTAGCTTGTAGTTGTGTACTACTATGGATAGACATAATTGTGTTCTATTGAATGATATTGTTCCAATTGACTTGAAGACTATCAACAGTGTTGAAAATGATTATCAGCTAGATGGATGATCAATGAACAAAGATTTCCCATACAAAAAATGGTTTAGAACATTTATTCTTCTAGATTAGAAGAATGGTTCTTGTGTCACTCTATGGAGTGAGCATCATGTTTGATTACTCAAATAGAGTATGGTTCCGAGAGATTATGCAGCTGATGACACTGATGGTGATGATGGTGCTCATGATCTAGTCATGAGATAGTCTATACACCTATGTTGATGCTACCGGGTGAAAGGTATGTTTTGTGCTCAAGACCATTACCTGTAATACCTCCCTAGCTAGGAAGGAGTGTTGATATTATGGTAGCTACGGGAGGTATTTACCTCCACGTGTAAACTTGACGAGAATAGAATACTCCGGGAAGCAAGAAGAAACCCTAATGAGTTGGCTAACAACCCTAGAAGATATGTCGGCTCAAGAAGATAACTTGTATTAGGTTATTAGCCTCCAAAAGAAGAAGTCAGCCAGAAGAAATAATATATACTGAACAGATAGATACCCAGAATGAGAAGTCGGCCCAGGCAGTTAGCCAGAATTACTATAAATACAGGAGGCCAGTCTTCGTTCTGGCAGGCAGTCTCAAAATTACAGAGCAACACTTGTGCGCACTGTAATGGCCAGTTTTGTGCGCAGGTTTGGAGGAGAGATGCCATTGCAGCTGCTGCAACTAGCAGATCACGTTTGGCTTGGACTATCTCTTGGTTAGGGTTTGGACTATCTGATCATCTCTTGTTGGTGTGTTATCCTTGGGGAAAGGTACACTACCCCTTGTTTGGCTATCTAGCCTAGGGTTTGCTTCTGGTGTGATTCTCTGTCAAGGTTAAGGTGCTCGGAGGGTGGCTTCGACCTATGGTTGGGTGACAATAGCGATATTGCCAATGGTAAAACGAGCACATCCATTATATTCTAACAAACACCAGATCCAAGATGAAGAATGCGCCCTCTCGAAGAGAAATGCGCCCCACTAGTAGATAGACTGAAATGGTTGAAGAATACCCTCCAATATTGATGCAAAGAGGCGCCCTAGGGATAACTAATACCTCTGAAGAGAGATCTCTCTCAGATCTGAAGTCTACAAACCTCCACGAACTCCTCACTCAAGAAAGTGCACCCTAACTCTGCAGAAACCCACAAGAAATGCGCCTTACTTCCTCAACTGCTCCTGTAACTGAATGGTAACCAATGTAGAATGGTGAGGGAGGGATCTTTCACCTTCGTGACCAAGCTTGGATCAGAAAAGGTGGAATATTTCACCACCGAGATAATCTTTAGGGTTTGTTCAGTCAAAACCCTCAAAACCCCCAAGTGCATGGGCTCTCTAACAAGAAGCCAAACATCAAAATGATAATCAACATAATGAGAGAATAGAGGCCCCTATCTCTCTTTTATCCCCCTTTTTCACCTTTTCGCTCCAAGTGACTTTTACTTTATTTTTATTATGCTTTAATTAAATCACTTTATTAATTAATTGGCCTTTTTGCCTCTAAAAAGTGATTTATTCGTCCGTGTGGCTTCTTCAGCCACTGAAAGTCACTTCTCATCATCTAATCCTGAAGTGCTCTTCCTCCCGATTTCGATGAACTATCACACTAAGAGGTTTCTCCAAGTATTATGCCCAAAATGACCTTCTTAGTGAAATTAATTAAAATATGACCCATAATAACTCAAAATTACGAAAATCATCGAAATGCAACGAAATCAAAGCCAAGCTATGCAAAATGGATCCCGATGATGAAATATGATGAATGATGCAAGTCGGGCCCAATAAAGCCCCTCAATATCTCCTCAACTCGTTGCCAGCCCCATCTGGCTACTCTGGTAAGCATAACACTATGCAACATAATAATGTCAAAAAATGGGGACATTACAACCCCACCAACCACATGATGATTTTTCATCTACGATGTTCCTATAATAACATAACAGAGGATGTTGTTAGCCTTAGACTGTTCTAACACACCCTCAAATGAATACAATGCAGTGGTATGTTAAACTTGTTGCTAATACACACATAATCTTTAAGCCTATAATCAAGATTTTTTGACATTTTCTAAATTATGAATTCAACATGAGGATGGAGTYGATATTGTTACCATGTGTCTCCAAACTACCACCACTCACATAATGGGCCACATCCATGAGTGGCGATGTAGAAGGAGCCTTTGAAAATTTGAATTAGATAACAAGCTCCTCATGGACAATTTGTCAAAATGCCTCTTAGCCATTTCAAAAGATATGGATAACACCCTTTCCCAAATCAAAGAAAAGGCAACCTTAAAAGCCTAACAATTTGACCTCATTTAAGCTTTGGGGTAAAGTGTGATGCATTAGATGACTCAATTAAAAATAATAATTATATTTATAATTATAATAATAAAGTAGGCTTGATTAATAATAATAATAATTATTATTATTATTATTATTATTAATATAAAAATAGAGTCACTTTAATAAAACAAAACAACTATTTTTTTTTCCAAAGAAAAAAGCGTAATTTTTATTCCCTGGGAAGGACAAAATTACATTTTGTAGGTGCTTCTAGAGCACTACACACTATGAAAGTGTGTGCTATAGCTGAAGATAAGTAGGCATTTGAGTGCCTTTTCTTCATGTCTATTTCCAAGAGAAAAAAAACAAAAACTCATCCATAATTGGATGTACTGTTTTATGATCATAAGAGTCTTTTATATACAAGAGAGAATCACCACTATTGTGGTTTTTGTCCGTCTTTCTATCAAAAATAAAGAGCAGTTTTGAAGCCTTCAACAGTGTCGTTATCTAAAGCTCGGTAAAAAGAACTGAGCGGATCTACAAGTCGCATGTATGAGTGACTGGTTGTTTCTTTGTTTTGTGAGTTCAAAAAAGTGAAAGTTCATGTTCATCTGTAAAAGGCACGTGGTAGAAGGCATTTGTGTCTTCCCCTTTCTTTTCTGTAATGTGTCAATGTCCTTGTAAGAGCTGTAGACTTTCCTTTGACAATGTGTCTGTTGTCATGTTTCTGTCCCTGTATACATCTGAGATAGCCACAATGTCAAAAATGTTCAAAAGTCTATGAATTAAAACAAAACAACTATTACATGCACCATTTCAATAATAAACAAATAAAAAATAAAATAAAATAAAATGAAATAATAAAAAAAACTACACGTTAAGAAATTGAATAGATACTAGGATGCTTGATAGAAAGAGGTTTAACATGAGTCTAAGTTGGTTGTATATTGTCATTCTAAACACCTCTCACATCGTTCAAATTAAACACCTTAAATGTCAAGGGTTTCACATTATGATGGTATTACAAGGTCAAGAACCAACACCATGACTTAGTTTGAGAATATGTCCATGTCCAATGGAACAACCTTTACAAAAATCATTACGGGGGGCTAGCACATATGATAAGGATCGTAATCCTTCTTATGGTAGATATCATGCTTTTTACATGGGAGTAGAAGATAATAGTCGTAGTGGTTTAGGAGTTCATGGTTTTGCCAATGGTATTTGATGTGATAGAGTTAGAGTCTATTTAAAGATTTGAGATACTCCATTGTAGGATGTCTTGATTGATTTGGTTTTACCGTCGGTCCGTTTAGCTAAATCTATTAAATGATGGCTTTTCAAATTTAAGGTTTCCAATATTATAAATCATAGTGTCTTGTGTATTTGATATTTTATTTTGTGCTTATCTTTAGCTATTTCTCTGCGTATCTCACTGTGTTAATTTTAACATATGGTATCAAACCCCCGTAGTTTCTAACAAGAGTGGCCTGCGTTTCTCATGGATTCAGTATTTGGTACTGGATATGTTGTGGCGTATGGACTAATAATGGAACGCTGGTACTAATAATGAATATGCTGGTCGGTAACCAAGATCTGTAGGAGTTCTTATGTGTAGAGAACGCAATGGAGCGAGCCGAAGAATATAGAGCAGAGGCCAACGGAATGAAGCTCACATTTCTATGCGATTGGCAATCCTGGTTGTGTTGAGAGCGGGATTTGATCAGAGGAACAGTGGTAATATATGCCGCGAGGAGATGGTTTCTATGGTGGTATCGGAGATGGTTTCAATAAAGAAATGGGCCGAAGCAGCGGGTAAAACCCAAGTGTTTCAGTCGAATGTAGGGTGGGGCTCGCAGGTCACGCTTTCGAGGAAGATGGAAGGTCGACGGCAGGGCTCGGAGGTCTTAAGAGGTCGGTTACTAAGAGGAAGGAGGAGGTCGAGTGACTAGGAACCGATATGCTGGGCGTGGACGTCAGCGTTACGGCGGTTTTCATTTAGTTACGCGTGAGGAGAAGGGATACGCTGCAGAAGAGGAGAAGATCACGGATCTAATGCCTTAATATTGACAGCAGGGCCGACCGAATTCGAAACCCCACAATAGCCACCTGAAATAGTAGGTTGTCGTTTTGTTCGCTGGGTGAACGAGGGTTTCTAATGTTTATGTATTTCATTGTTTTAGATGCGGTACCATGCTAGCAAATTCTTCTCGTCCGGGCTCTGCTCTGTGCTTATTACATCTTTCTGTATGTATGGATTACATGCAGAGGAAGTCTGCAACAACAAATTGAGGCAATATGGTAGTTTCTTGCACGGTGACATTGTTGCAGCTGTTTTCAGATCCGAAAGGGCGGGCAGGCACGGTAGTTAATGTCTTGGTAGATCTGAAGACGGCTACTGGAGAAATGCAGGAAACTAAGACCGATAAGGGCCTTTGCAGAGGGCGATTATGTGCTTCATGGACCTTGGTGGGGCACGGTGGTTGAAGTTGTGGATAATGTGATAGTTTTGTTTGATGAGGGTTCAAAGTGAGGTCTAATTCAGAGCTTCATGCCTTTTCGCCTTTTCCAGGAGGAGCTTTTATGGATATATATATATATATAGATTAGTTGTTGTTTAATTGTTTTACATTTTTGTTCTCTTTGTCATAAAATATGTATGAATTCACAATTTTTTGTTATTAAAATTATATTTTTAAATGTAAAAATGAATTAAGTTTGCTAAAAAAAAATAAAAAAATCTTAGAGCACTATCTGATTTCGACCCAATATCCCCAGAAAATATGCTAAAAAAAGACAAAATCATAGCACATTTAAACTACAGCTATAGATTATGCTAATTATTCAGGTTATAAATTATGCTAATTATCCGGATTGTGAAGGAGATAGTTTTTTTAAGTGGTTTTTAAGAATGCCAGATGATTAGGAGGTACATGGAAGGCGAGTAAGTAACAACAAACAATTTGCAATGCAATGGTTCATGAGTATATGAATCATGGTGAATGACACTTAGAAATGCGTCACATGGATTAATGTGAAGTATTTTGTAAAACATATTGAAAATATACTAGGTGAATGAGTGCTTGATTTCACTTGTTCAAGCATATAGTGGTAACATAAGTGTTTGATTTCACTTGCTCAAGTATATAATGGTAACATAAGTAGTTGGTTGAGAAGTATTATGGGCTATGTATCATCTTTTATGGAGTTGATTTAAGATCTATTTAGACATGCATACCCTTAGTTTGATGGTTCACTTGTAAAGTCTAGACAATCTAGGTGAAACTTTGAGGGGGTAGGTGAATATCCTAAGTCAAGTTTAAATGAGGGATGAATGATATTCCATTGCATGTTCTATGTGTTTTGATTAATCATGAACATGGGGAATTCAATGCCATGAAATTTGTTAATCCATGCTAGTTTAAATTCCATTTCATTCTAATAATTTACACCATGCATTCATTTTATCCAATTTTGGGCTTCCTTGGGAGACCTTATGTGTTATGTTACAACAAATGGGTCTCCAAGGGCTAGAATTTGAAATCTTGATAGTGGTTATCCATCTATTTGTTGGGATGTTGGGCATGGATGCCACAAATGTCAATCTGGTTCAACCTACTCCTTCCCAACTAGGTCAAGTTTTAGTGCAACAAAATCCTCAAAACCAACCTAACCCTCCACATCAAAACAAGGAAAGAAAAAGAGTAAAAACAATAACAATATTTTGAACTAGAACCAAGGGCAATGGAGTAATCAACAAAATTTCCCTAACCATGTTGGGGGCAAGAATAATAACAATCAAAATCAAAACTAATGCAACAAAAAACACCCCAAGCAAGACCCCTCCAACTAACTAAAGACTTCTCATCCCTATGCTATTTGCAGTTATTATGGTCAATACACACACATATGTTCCTTGGTTGTATAGATTCCATCATGGCCTTCGTATGTGGATGGATTTTTAGGTTACAAATGCTACATATATCAATCTCACTCATCCACCGATGTGTCATAAGCTCATTGGTGTAGAGGTTTGATGTTTTCCTTTTCTTTGATGTGGAGTGCGAAGGGGGAAGGGATGGGCCCTTTTTTATTTTGCCCAATGCTTTGCCTCCATATTACTCTCCCCCACATTAGCATGCCTCTCACATTCACTTGGACTTTGCCATTTCTATTAGTGTGAAGGGAAGACAGTGGAGAGGTAGCATCTCCCCACCTTGATGTGCCTTGCCTCGACATTGCTCGTGCCCACATCACTTTATGCCCTTCTTTGGTGTAGATAACAGAGGGCAGAGATAACATCTCTCCCCCTCACGCTGTAGATAACAGAGGGCAGAGATAACATCTCTCCCCCTCACGCCGCCAAAACCCCACATCTTGTATCTACCTTGGCTTAGGGACCCAATTTAAGATTAAGAGGGTGGAGGATGGAAGTTACACCCCCCCCTTTGTCTTCTCAAGGCCTCACATTTGACATTACCAATGTAGAGTGTAGAGTGTGTTTGACTCTCACTTTGACGTATGCACCCTACATTTCGACTTTACCCCCACCATCACTTAGTGATGTCAGGGCAAGGAGTGGAGGAACAACTCCCACTCAAACTTTGCTAACCTCTTAATTCCGCCTGGGCTTGGCCTTAGCCTAACCATGACTTGGCCAATACTTGATGATGTGGAGTGTGGAGAAGGGATTCAATAGTCCTCTCCAAACTTTTATCTCACCTTCCACATTCCACATTCTTAAAAGAACCTTTAAGGGCTTATCAAGATCCATATTTCATACCTTAAGAACAATGTTGAGCCCGCACTTAGCCATTTCGTTTGTCGAAAATGGTCCCTTGAGATCATTGTACTTCAATGCAATCCTCAACAAGGATTTTAACACCCTCTAACTCCACTGTGATGCCATGTGTTGGTAATTCAATCATGCACTCATTCTATGTTAGAGTAATGCAAATGTACTTATTGGTCAAATCCAAGTGTTGTGCTTTAAATCTTTAATAACTTGGGTGGCTAAGGATTTTAAAAATTTCATAAACTCTAGTGCATAATCAATTTCATTGGTATTCATAGTTTGGTACTAGTACACAATTAGGGTATCCTTTAATGTCTTAAACTTTTGTGTGCACGATGCTATACATTTGTTGGCATTGTATTCTATAGTGAAAATGTTGAATTTGGCATCTCCAATTGAGATTAAGAGGTTATGTTGGCATCTATGACATTTGTGAAGTCCATGGGTATTGGAAAATGATAGAAGAGAAGGACGATTTAGACAAAATTATGGTAGAGTGTCATCTAGGGAGCTAAAACATTAAAGGCCAGGGCCTTGTAACTTTTTTAGGATGAACATGAAAATAATGAAAATGATAAGAAAATACCACAAAAGTCAAGATGTGTGTAATAAATGTGCCAACTATCCATGACAACAATTGATGACATCAACAACTCAACATCATATCCATGGAAGAGAGGATGTGGCGAATAAAAAAATTCAACCCTAGATGCTTATGCTATTTTGAAGCATAGATTGGCGCCAATTTATCATTTGTGTGACAAAATGAGGAGAGTGCCTTGTAAAAAGAAATTTGGACCTTATTTTCTATGTTGTACTAACTATAATAACATTAAGATAATTGCAAGGTAAATGCATTATTTTAAGAAATTATTTATTTATTTTTACTATCATTTTTTTGATGAAATGCATATTCTGAGGAAACCCATCAAGTACTTCCCGTGATTTTGGGGATGACACCCAGGGTAAGTTGATCAGTTGTGGTTTGGGCAACCTAACCTAGTGGGGACATCAAGTGAGGCCCACAATATCCATGGAGGCAGCCAACCCGAGGATTTGGCCCCATGAGCTCATGCTTGTAATTCACAACAATTAACCACTCGAGCTAATCCATTGGGCTTGCACCATTCTAAGAAAATATTTGCACATGCATAATATAACTAAACTTAGAGAATTGATAGACATAAATATTGTGATTAAAATTAACCCAAATCATAATAAAATAATAACCATAATTAAACGTAAAAGACAAGTAAAAATGTGTTGGTTTGAAACCTTGTAATCATCCAGTAATAATCACTCACTGTAGAAAGTTTACTTATTACTCTGGTTCTCACGTTTAATCTATAAACAACCCAAGGACTCAAAATAAATACAAGAATATACAACAATTTAGAAGTCGAAGTTCCTAACCTTGGTCTACAAGTTGGCCCAAGATAATGTATATAATACAATATACAATGTTTTTCCAAAACTACATGGGTGCCACCCTGAAAATGTACAAGTGTGTCACAAAATGGTTTGAACTTGTGACTTTGAAAGTTAAAGCAAAGCCTTAAAGGAGATTCATACCCGAAAGTACATATGTTGAAGCTCCACTGAATAGATCATTATGAACTCAATCCATAATAGTTCAAACAAACCATTAAACTAAAAACATACGAGATGGATATGAAATAAAACTTCATTAGTAGAATAATAACTTTAATTATCCAATAAGGCAAGTCACGTTACAATAAAAAATATTTCCTTGTGATAGTTAACATCATTGGAAATACAATATATAAAATGCCATTCTTAAGACTGTACACTGCGTAGATATAAATAGGCAAAATCCCTTCATGTAAGCCAAGTCTCCTTAGGCCTAGAATGCATTGAAGGAATCAATGGACAACATAATATTTCTTGTTGACTCAAAGAATCATCTTGTGGTGTTGTTATCCCCTACATCCAAACATACATCCTAACCGAATTGGCCAATCTTATGCTTGGACCAACATAGCTATTTGCATGGTAGTCAACCATTGAAAATGATTACAAACTTCCATCGGTAGGACAATTAATATTGTTAGGTGTATTACGAGGATATGTTGATAAGTAACGTGTTTAGAATTGTGCTTTGAAACCTTCACTTTTCCAACTCCTTATTTTCTTTTTAAAAGTTCGTCCACCTCTTTCCATGCTGCATCTAAATCCCCTTTTGCTCTCTCTTCCGCTCCTCGTGCTCTCCAAAAGCTTTCATTGTTCTCTAGCTCATTGTTGCGATTCACATTGAATCTTTTGTTGCGATTTTTTTTTCCTTGTCGCAATTCATGTTACTTTCCTCTCCTCGTCCAATTCTTTCTTCCTTTAGTCCAACTCAACCAATTCCGTTTTTTGTTATTTGAATTCCATGAGGATTCTCATATAGTCATGATAAGTGTGCTATGTGAGTGACTACTAAGATAAATTACATCATCTATATCGGGCCTTGGAGTATCCTTCATCTTCTCTCTTGGTAACTTAAGTTACTAGAGAGTGAATAAGTTCCTTGGTTGCAAAGCATTGGATAAACTTCCCCTTGTGGCCAAGAGGCCATGGAAAGGATCTAGTCCTCAATATTCTCATAAAAAAATTGTTTTGGATTCATTGTCCTCTCTCTCATCCCTTCAAGGTAGCTATATTACATAGACAAGCTTAGAGACTCCCAATGGCAATCCTCTTTCTATGTAGATTAGAATCAATGAGTATGTTTATTGGCTAGTTCAAGCAATTGTCTTTCTTACCATTCAGGTATTTATCCAAGTATGTTGAAACATGCTTGATATGATTGTTACCATGTTGTAATACATGACTTTCATGAACCCCTAATTATTTCCCCCGACATTGGAGAGTCTCAAAATATTCTTAGTTGCATCGACTTCCTCCTCAACCATAATGTCAAAGGCCTTGCTAGGATGCATTTCATTAGCAAGTGTACATGGATTCAACGACCAAATACCAATTATTCTAAAACATGCTTTTATATTTTTAGGTGTATTTGCCTTTTGAAAGGTCTTATTGTGAACTGTGGGTTATTTGATCCTTTTAATTTCCATCCTCAGATTTCTTTCCATCTAGGGTAACCTCTCATTCTTTAAGTAAGCTTTGAAAGTTGAAAACACATCCACATCAAAGGGCTAGAGCTTGTGAGTTACGTTTGTTGGTAGAGTTAATAGGTTAATCCCTAAGTAATGCACCTCTTAAACAATTGCCAAAACAATGTCACTGTGTTGCACATCAAATATTAGGAAGTGCTTATTTGTAAGTGAAACATTTCTAGACACCGACCTTCCAAAATATTGTGGCCAATTTACAAAGAGCTCATTCATCATCTAAGGGAGTGGATGTGCTACTGTGCAAACATACAATTCACATACAACTATGCAATACTTAAAATGTTTTTTATGATCCTTAAATATGTAAAAGGGTGGTATCCATTAACTTACACCATCCACACAACATATAATAATTATACTTCCACTACTTTTAGGAAATGCCAGACACACTCTTGCTACACCTCCTTGCAAACACATGCATCCCATAAATTTTCCTTACTTATAACCCAATGCCATTACAATTTTGAATTTGACAGGGTCCATAGGAATTAACCTCATAAAACTTTACTAAATTTTGACAAAAGGCTACAACAATTGAATGTTGAGGCTAATGGATTTGTCTTTATCCAGTGCCTTTGATGTTCTTGACACCATGTATGGACAACTCTTCTTAATTTAGTCCACCAAGTCCATCCCCAAAAGGACTGTCTCCCTTGACAAATGTGTACTACATAAGGTTTCACTTATATGATCTTTGAATACATGGCAACATTTTGCCATGCCCTTACATCATTACACGACATCTTCCTCCTCCTTAGCTATTAAACCAGTAGTTGCCCCCCCTGTCTTCACAATTGTCAAGCCATTCAATCAAAGTGTTTTTTGGAATGCCCCACTTCCTAACTACTACTCTCTTGGAATATCTATTGTTTTTGCAATCTTTATTGCATTTTCCATATCTACCTTGGTCCACCCCCGGTTGAGACAAATTTTCTTAGTAGTGAGATCTACAATAACAACCATAACACCTTCAACAAACTATGGAGCCATTCAAGCTATCTACACTTTTTTTGATGTTGATACTTGAATTCTAGTGCCCTCTTATTATTGTTGAGAGGTCTTGCATTCCTAATAGATGTCATTGCCTTCATGTTGTAAGTCGAAGTAGTAATTGTGATAACAATAATCGCCCTTGAATGCAATTGGCAATTTATTGTCCACCCTTTGACGAAGATTCACTTATCCAAACGTTAATAAATTTGTGCAATGTTCTATAATGTAATTTGGTGCATACACTATTCTCAATATTGTTTTTGATTAATTGAAATTAGTGGACGAGGGTTGTAAAATCATCATTAAGATCAAAGGGTTGTGGGACCATGTAGTATCATGGAACATCAAGGAAATTGTATATTCTTATCTCCATGTAAATTGCATGTTATTATTTGGTTATGCATTGAATGTATTCCTTGATTTGAAGATTTTGCTTCCATTGCTCAAAGGTAAGCTTTGCATATTTTAATTTGTGTGTAGTCATTTTTAGAGTAGTAGTTTAAATGAATGACCGAATGACTCTTTTTTTGGTTGTTCAAAATAACGAGAGGGGAAACATACATTTTTTGCTTGAAATCCGATAGGGATAATTTATGATTGATGGAATCACATATATGAAATGATAGCACTGCACATTCTAGTGCAATGGGTGCAATGGGGGTATTCAAGGGTTCAATTTATGCATTAAAAAACAACAATCTCTTCAATAAAAAATTGCAATTTTAGTAAAGATTACATATCGAATTTATAAAACATTTAGCCTTCTTCCTTTTAAAAAACAAAATTGTCAACTTAATTTTCATATTTAATGAATTATGGATTATTATATGTATACATATTTATATATTTATTTATTATGAAAAAAATAATTATTTTAATAAAATTTTGAATCGAACATTAAGATCCTAAATGGTTCATCAATGTGGTTGATACAATGTGACTAAATATACAATATGGAAATTTATTAATATATCTTAGCATGTGTTTTGTATAGCGTAATGATTGTGGGGTATTAATTGCACAATATATGTGTTTTTGTGTACAAAATTTATCTTCAGAATTTGCAAAATTTGGTTATATTCTCTATTTCTTGTACTCCGCATATATTAAAACTATAACAAATTGGAGCCCACTCAACTACTTGCACCCGTCCACCCATGCTTCTAAGGCAAGGGAAAGTTGTGTGTCTAGGGAATGACCCATCGGGTGGAGGGAAATGGGCTTCAACTTGCCCCACATTAGGGGTTGAGAAGTCTCAAAAAAGATCTCTACGGATACGGCACCACACACTCTACATACTGGCATATATACGGATTAGAACGGATCTGTTAGAGGGTACTTTGAGTCCATTTGTCCATGGCGAGGGTATGAATATGATAAGCGCAACGAGCGTTTTTGCGAGGTTTTGGTTTGTTGGGTGGTGAATGCGGACGTGCACAGATGATCTTCTGCATGGCAATGGGCGCCACTCTCAGTCAGTAATCTTTCTCCTTCCAGGCTGTAGTCCGACTCGAAACTGCGAAGAAAATAAAACGGTGTAGGAACCGCCATGTCCGCCTCTAAAGCGTGCTTTAATACTAAATGCGAAGCCACATCGACTAAGAAATGGAGAGCCGGATGGATTCTACGCTCGGGAGAATTTGCAGACCTCTGCGATTCATGCGGGTATGAAATGAAAACTCTCGACGGTTAAGATTCTGCTATTCGTTGGTTTACGTCATTCATGGCATTAACTTCTCGGAGCTTGTTGTGTTTTATTTGCAAATGAATAGTTTACGTGTAGATTGCAGTTTGCCCACATATTTTGTTGATTGTAAATCTCATTGATACATGGGCGGTCTGATATTAAGAGAATGATTCGGGATTCTCGGTTTAATGTTAATGTAAATCTACGAGGTCTAATATTGATGTAAATCTCAGTTTAACATGCTTAGCTTCGGGGTTCTCGTGTAGCATGCCCCAGGATTAGCTTTTAAGGTGTAGGGTAATGTGGGAACCCGTTTGGAACTTATTAGATTCATGGTGGAGGCTTATTAGCCCTACAGCTTGTGCTCGTTTGCTTTTTGCCCTTTTTATCCTTCTCTCGGATCATGTTCATGAAATATGTTCATTCCAAAATCTAGACCATTGCCAGTCAACTACACAAACGATCGCCTGCATAGGAATTTCCCTCATTGATTTAGAAACCCAAATTCAAAAATGTATGCTCCATGAGAAGTTCACTGCCTGTCGATTGAATGGTGAGTTTGGGGGCGCTTGCTCTGAGGAGATCCATTAGACCCATTTCGGATCTTGTGGACATCTCTTGCCCGCCAATCTGAACATCAAGAATTGAAGAAGCCTGAACATCAAGAAGCGAAAAGAACGTAGTCAATACTGGGCTGTCTACCGATTATTCTCCTAGCCTGTACTCCTATATTACTCCGTTGTATCAGCAGTCAGTAGTTCCGGTTAATCATCTAATAACTTAAAACAAAAACAAAAACTGATGCTCATCCCTTTTGTTTTATGCACCGTCTTTATACATAATGTGTGTGAGATGTCCACAAGGGTAAATGCAGCAGTGAACTAACTATAGGTGAGAAACCCAACTTGAACGTAAGTTGGGGTTGCCTGCCACGAGGAGAGCCGGTCTTGAATCTTGTTGACACCACTTGCTGCGAATTGAAGTAGTATTCGATACTGGGTTGTTTACAGACTATTCTGCTAGGCTGGAATCCTATGCTACTCTGTTGTGTCAACCCCTAGTGGTGGCAAGCTATTAATGATCAACTAATTTGAAAAAAAAAGAAAAGGAAAATAAAAAACAACAATGTATGCTCATCCCTTTTGTTTGATGCTCCTTCTTTACACAGTGTGTGAGATGGCCACAAGACTGAATGGAGCAGTGAATGAAATATAGGTGGGATGGTCAACTTGAGTGGTAAGTTGGGGGTGCTTGGGAGGCCCTATTTGAAATCTTGTGGACATCTTTTGCTCGGCAATCTGAACATCAAGAATTGGAGAAGTGGTAGCTGATACCAGGTTAGTTGTTTCCCGATTACCTTGTTCACTTGGACTCCTAAGTTTTTATTCCCTTGTATCAACACCTAGTGGTGCCAAGTTTTTATTTGTCAAATAATTTCGGAAAAAAAATGGTATACTCATCCCTTTTGTTTGATGCACCTTCTTTGTACACAAGGTGTGAGATGCACACGAGAGTAAATGGAACAGGCCACGGGAGTATGGTCCGGTTGCAAGCATTGAGGTGATTGAGATTGTATTATGTGGAGACCCAGGTTCAAAACCTTTTGAGTGGGTGTAGATGATGCCAGATGCAAGTTTTGGGTGATTTTGACCGCATAGATACGTGTTAGCTTTTATAGCTCATGAGGTACTCCGCATGTTTTGTCTTGTATGTGGAAGTGACCTTGTATTTGCACTACTAGGCATTTGATTTTGTAATAGGCTTTTTATAAAGTTGTAATAAAGTGACTCTTTTATTAAAGTGACTTTTTGTAAAAGCGACCTTCTAATATTTTATTAAAGTGTGACTTTATGTCATAAAGTGGAAAATAATTTTAGTAAATGTAAGTGATTTATTTTGGAGGGAATGAATCATGTCCCTTGATCTTGTAAAGGAAAGATTAGATCTTGGCTATTGGATTTAGGGATGGGGAAGATGAAAAGTCATATTTAGTTATAAGAATAACCCTAGGGTAGTGTGCAAAACAAGTCAAGAGAGATTTGAGAGAGAGCTGAAAGAAAAGTGTACGCAACAGATTTGACAGATTCCAAGAGAATTTGGGCACAAATCCCAAGACAAATTTATGTGGGAAGTTGCTGAAGTTTATTGCTGAGTGGGAGGTCGTACTGTACGGATCTTTACATGCCATACAATAGGAAAGTGGGCACGATTTTTGAGGTATCTTGTGGCACGAAAATCGAGGTAGTTTGAGGGTTTTTTTTGCTACAGAACAACCTTATTGATAAGACAATACAACAATTATTTGGCATTCTTTTCGAGGTGTTGATTCTCAGCAGGGCCGTACAGACAGTATGGACTTTTGGGCACAGTTTTCAAGGTAGAGATTTTGGGGACTGTTGTGGGTGTCTGTAAGTGTGTTTCTCTTGCTGCCAAATGTATTACTGCTGTAGCCTTTGTACTTCTTGAAGCTGATAATAAATCTCTCTTGGTGGGTTTTCCCCATTCTGGGGTTTTCCCTGGCTGGTTGCAAAAATCTGAGTGTGCACATGTGTTTTGTGACTGTTGTTCATTGTTATTTTCCTGCTATTTGCTTAGTAATGTGTGTTTTTGCTTATGATATAGCTGGATGTGGGTTATTACATATCAGAGTTCATTTAAGATAGAAATTTGTGTTTACTAAGTGTTTGACAAAACTCCTATGTGAGTTAGTGTACTTTTGTTGCCCCAAATTGCATTGATCAAGCTCTCATACTTTTGATCCATTTGCTCCAACTTGGCAAGAATTTCATTTTGTTTGGTATTCTTAACCTTTACTGTGATGGCAACACATGTCTTCATATGCCACTATAGGTCTATTAGCTTCAAGAACTTTGTATCTCTGCTTTTAGAGAAGCTTGGGTCTAGAAGCCAAGGGAAGATTTACTCATCCACTTGTTCATTAGATGTCCTCCCCCTCTTTTCCCTAACTTTGTTCTCTGTCTCCTCAACTTCCTTTTTTATCTTAGAGGAAAACCCGCTGTTATATCTCTCCGTTGCTTCCATTGCAAAGGTTTTGACCTTGATCATCGATGGACCCAAGCCTTTACTCGAATTCCCCCTGCATTTTTGCAGGCGCCCTCTTCATGTGCCTTGACTAAGATCCCCCTTCCCTATTGTATTGCTAATAGCCATATATTGTTGTTTCCTTGCCTTGTAGAGGAGCCATGGATCTTTTGGCAAATTTATTGGATAACTACTCCATCTAAGCTAGAAAAATTATTGCCCCAACAAGCTATGACTCGAACCATTATGATAGTTTCTTGTTAGAATACAATAGTGCCTTTTGATGCATAAGAACTCCTGCTTTCTTAAGCTCTCAATAACTCAACATTAATCTTCATAATGACCTTTGTATCTCTTCCTCCCATCGCCTTAATCATCGAGGTAGAGCTCTGTCATGATACTGGATACAAAGTGTTATGGTGAGTGATGGAAGCTTGAGCCATGATGGATCTCAACCTCCGCTCCTCAAACTCCCATCACCTCCACTCATGCCAATAGGACAATCGTTGCCCTTGCCAACTCTATTGGTGCCATGGCTTGCCCATCTCATCATTTCTCCCTATCACCTCATCTGGGGATCTTATATTGGATTTTATTATCTTAATCACACATTAATTGTTGATGCCCTACTATTTATAACATTGTAACAAAGCAAAACTAGTTCTTGGGTTGTGATCTTGAAGATTATAAAGTGCAAATGAGTGTGGAGCTTGGAGAAAAAACATAGAGTAGTGGTACCGTGCCACAATTTATTTCCTAAAGAATTTGGTGGGTTCTATAGAGCGTCGACCCTCCTTGCAATGCATGAGTATGAAGAGCTAAACTTTGTAAATATGACATGGAAAGAATGAAGGAAATGCTTTAACTTGAATTGTTTTTCTTCTACTTTTTTTGGATATGCGTAGATCCAAAATTCAGTTCGTCGAAGCTCCAAAAATTTTGAGAACAATACAATACTCACATATTTTGAAGAATAGTTTGCACGACAACACAAATCTTTGCTATGGTTTGGCATAACAACTATGTTGGAAAGGCCATACTTTTGTATTTTGTATGAGATGTAGCTTGGGAAAATTGTCATCACATTTCTCACTATTGGTTTTAATTTCGACTATGAAAATACTACAGTTGGATTTTAGTTGACGATGATGAAGTAACATCTTAGTGATTGATTTAATAGATCATAGGTGAAATAATTAATTGAAAAGTAGGCCCAAATATACCCCATCCCCTCTGATTGTACATATTTGCTCTTTAGCACTCAAACCTTGTGGAGTTCATGATCTCTAAATGTTGATGCAACTATTGAGATCAAATCCATTATGAGAAAAATAGAGGCTTGGAGAAATTCGATCTAAACCTGTCCTGAAGTACACTAACATTCTTGTTCATTGATCATCACCATTTATGATCCATAAGAAGAAATCATGGGTTTGCCTCTCTTTATGTTCAAATCGTTGTTGCAAGATGAAGAACCTCATGCAACCTTTGTTAGTGAACACAACAATTCTTGGCATTTGATCTTGCAAATAGATACACGAGGTGGGAGATCACAAGGATTTTTTTAGATTTGTGTCTGGCATGCCTTCTTCAATGCTCTCAGCTCACCTTCATTACTCCTGTAGCTACTGTGACTTATCCTGAGAGCATGTTCCACCTTTTTGTAGATCGACGATAGGTGCCACGATCCAAGCAACATGACTTAGCTTTTATAGCTCGTCTCTCTTCATAGACCACACTCGGGAGCCCATGAGAAGCCCACAAAAGGGTAGACCAACCTTGGGGTCTCCTTAGCACTTGGATATAAAAGAAGAAACCTTAAAAGTGTTTAAGTTGACATGCTTGGAGGAAGGTGACCCAGTCCTCTTTGGTGAATAAAAGTTTGGTATGAGCTATGGTTTTATTTATTTATTTTTATTTTGCACTTTGGTGATAACACCAAATATTTTATTTGAGTCTTCTATCAATTGTTGTTCAACTTCCCTCCCTATGATTTTTGAAAAACCCCTGTGGGGGAGGTGGGGTGGCAGTATATTACATGTAAAAACTGCAAAAGTAAAAGTCTAACCAAAGGGTAATGTAAAAAAAGAGGCTTTTATTTTGGTCAAAGAAAACAAAATTTTTGAGAAGGTTATTTTATAAAATGTGACTTTTTCAATGCAAATTTTTAGGAGAAAAGATGAATTTTTACATGGGAAAGTTATCCTTATAGGAGGGATTTTTTTTTTGAAAGATGACATTGTTTTCTTTTCCCAAGGTCATTTTGAAGGAGGGAAACATTTTTTCTCATGGGGGGCCTACACTTCATGTGCCTGGCCCAAACATTTTGCCACTTTTGTCCACCATATTGTCGATTGTAGAATAGCTTATTTTTTTCACTATGGTTGATCTTGATGAAGAAGAAGAATTGGCTCTTCAAAAACCCTAGAAAACCTATTAGAAGAGTGTTGCTTCCTTGTAGGAGATTAATGTCAAGCTTCATACTGAAAATATTCTTTGCAAGATACTATTGCTTGGCTTAATGAGCATGTTTCTCTATTGTAGGACTCTCATACTCAACTTCATGAAGAATTTGTTCCTTTGCAAGTTGTTAATGCCAGTGCGTGGAATACTAATGTTCAACTTCGCAATGAAGTAGCTTCTCTATAAAATGATACTTTAGATCTTCATGAGCATAATCTTTCATTGCGAGAAACTAATACCACTTTTATGATGAGTTTGATAATTAATTCATTATAGGACTCTATCACCCAACTTTATGAGGAGGTTGTAATTTTAGTCTCTGTGGTGAATATTGAACTTGAAGCATGATTATGACCACCTTCTTCCTCTATTGGACGAGAAGGACAAGTCCATTTGGGATTTGCAACACCTCAGTGAGACCCTTGTACAAGAAGTAAGTGCATGAAGAAGTACTAAAGGTCAATTCGAGGATTGCATTTGCATATTGCAAATTTCTCTTTTTGAGAAGTATGATGCACTTGTTGAGAGATGGATGCTTCATATTAATGAACTCGAAGAAACTCTTGATTGTGACTTTCAAAAATTCTTAGATGGATCAAAAAAGAAGGATTCCCCACTTGATAGAAAGAATTCTATCCTTTATCGAGGAATCTAATCCTTCTACATCTATTTGTGCACTAATAGCTACCCACAGATTGTCGTCTCCTTAGTTTGAGGAACATGCTAGGGGCATTGGTCCCAATTGCTTCGTCAGATGAACTATACATGTGGTAGACTTGGTAAACATGGACAGGGTATTGTTACTGCTATTGAGCTTGAGATGAGACTAGTGAGAGTAGGGCTTGGATATTTTGAGTCTTTATTGCTAGATGAAAATCAACCTGATTCTTGTCTTGTTATTGTTTAGCAAGAAGCAAAGCTTGCATCTTTTGCTCTTGTGGTTTTGTAGGAACCATATCTTGCACCATATGATGATTCTACTATTGATATGTTGAAACTTGAGTTTGCATCATCTAATAATTCTTCTATTGTTGATTCGTAGGAACAACCATCTTGCACCTTTTGATAAGCTAACACCGAATTCTTCACCATCAACATCCTTGCCATATTGACATCCTAATCAAAGTGAGAGGAGAGACGTTCTTGCTCTCCATCTAGGTATTGACATTCTGATTGCCACACTTATTGGTATGATAACAGTTCTTACAAATCTGTAGTTAAGAAGCGTATATGGTAAAATCTGGGATTGATACCCACAATTAAGAGTTGCGGTTGGATTCATGATTGGTCATCTTGACATTTGAGAACTTGTTTGAGGACTTCTTATTAACTTCGTTTGTCGATTGTACAATCCTCGTTACTCTTTTTGGTTGATTGATTGTAGCAACAATTTCTTCTGGATATTTTTTTGATGGCAACCATTCTTTGTTGTTCCTTTTTGTATATGTATGGGCAGAAGACACTTTTATGATGGATAGCCCATCTTGTTGCATTTGGTGTTTGGAGCACTTTTTGAGTCTATTGACCCTCTTGCTCAATAATCTTATGATCATCTCTCTTTGTTAGAGTATTCTTGTTGATCTTTGACACTTGCTTCATTAGACCACTCTCAACTTTAACTGGTTTGTGTGATTGGGGCATTCTTGTTGATCTTCAACACTTTCTTGTAGCTTCATTGGATCACTTTTACCCTCAACATTATCTTGCCCATCTTCCATGTCAGTTTTTGGCGATTGTTCTTTGACAACATTGTGGGATTTGAATTCCCTGTTTTGGTTGTTTGTGTTTGCTTGTTTAAACTTGTATTTGCTTCACTAATTCTATGTTTGTACAAAGGTGTTTTGGAGGCTACAATTTTGAAGCATATCTCTCCATTTAAACTCGCTTTTTCTTTTTTTGATTTTTAAGAGGTTCTTATGAAGGTGTTTTGGAGGCTACAATTTTGCCAATGGATTCTCCATTGAGAGCTTGTTTGCACTTTGTTATCCCCCACTTTTAGGGATAACTAAGGAGATTATGTCTCGAGGCCCACAGGTCCTAGACATGTAATACCGAGAGCCAGATCGGCTTGAGCATGGTCCTGGAGGACCCATCTTTTCTTCCTTTCAGCGCCTCCACTTTGTCAGCAACAACAACATCCATCACCTTCGGCTTGGTCTTGTATCAGAGATTGGAGAAGCCCAAGGAGGGCTAACGTTTTGCTCTAGGAGGCTACATTTTCCCTAGAAAGGGCTAACGTCACCCTAGAAGGGGCATGACATCTTACTTTTTGCTTGATTAGGGTTTAATTTGTGACATTTAATGTAAAAACAATATTATTGTGTATTTTGGCCTTGTCGGCCTTTTGATGACCTGAATTTTAATTAAGGTCATTGGTATGGTATATATTGAGGGTTTTCACTCTCATATTTTCATCATCTCTCACTCACACATTAGTGAGGTCTGAAATTTGCGCCCTCTTCTAGGGTTTTGGCTGAAATTTTGAGGCGCACTTGTTGAAGGAGACTTTTTCTTGGCATTTTTGGCATTTCTCTTGGTGGAAGGTTTACAACTAGGGTTTTGCTACATGAATTCTTGGTTTATGTAAGTGAATTTCTGCAACACTTCTTTATTGAATGGTTATGGTACTATTTACTTGCATTTGTTATTATAATTTGCTGAATTAATACCCTAGGTGACAAGCACATGCTAAGGTCCTTGTCTCATGTCCCTACTAGGATTAAGAGCCATTTGATTTGCTGAAGTAAGATAGAGCCTTGCCATAGCAACACTCTATCCATATTCTTCTAGCCTGGCCGTTTTTTTTACTTGTTATTGAGCTAAGAAAGAGGAAAACACATCAAGGCATAGGGTTTCGGTGAGCCGTTTTCCCTTAGGGTTTGATAGATGAAGCCTTGCCTTAGAAACACTTCACCTTCAAACTCTCTTGTCTTCAGCCCTACAATTATTACTCAAGCTAGCCGATTTTTATCCTGCCATTGAGCTAAAGGAGGAGAGAGCACTAAGGCCTAGGGTTTCTACACCTTAGTGAGCCTTTCTCCCCTAGGGTTTTATTGTTGAGGCCTTGCTTTAGCAACACCTCAACATTTAGCCCTCTTGTCTTTGGCCATATCATTATCATTTCGACCCTTCAACATTTGTAGCCATTTGACTCCATTTGCCCTAATAACACACTGATCTAAGACCTCTTGTGTTGAGCACCTTGATCATACAAACATCCAATACCTTGAACAACTACTAACCCTTCTAACCCTAGCTTAGACTAATATCTACTAACCCTACTGCTGCCATTATATACTTGAGTGATCTTTATACATTGCAACATTTATATCTTTAAAAGCAATTGAATGATTAGCTAAGGCGTTGTTTCTTGATATTGATATTGTTACATTGATTGCCATTAGCATTTATTGTGAAGTGACATATATTATAATCATTGCTATTGTACATCGTTTACTTATTTCATCAATATTGTTTATCAATTGCTTTATATCAGAAGTCCATGCTTATATGAAGTACTAACCAAGCAAGTGATCTTGCATATGCATAATTTCTTTGTTGCTTTGTCTCGGGCAGGTACACCTTTTTGGTTATTACTTATATTTATTGGTTGGTTAGCCAGGACTTTCTGATCGGTGGTGACTTGTGAGGGGGAAATTATCACTTAGCCTTTTAAGCCTTTGCCTTCGCAAAACCCCAGGTCACCGGGGACGTCTCCCCTTGGCCTTACCTCCCTAAACAGAAAGAGCTATCCCATTGAGGTGACAGTGGTGGGATAGTCTCAGTTACGCCAGATTGCCCTCCTTTCATCATTCTTTTACCTTAACTACAAACTGTGCGATAACACACTTCGTCATGGTTAAGTTATTGTCATTCCCTACCCAATTAAACATTAAGAGGGGGGGGGGTTATTGTAATTGTTGATACGTAATCCTTGGGATTGCGTTACTTGTAGCATTAATTGTAAATATGAAGAGTTTTAGGTGATAGAAAGAGTCACCCTATTAAAATTCTTACTCCAGCACCTAGGTTCTTTGTTATCTAGTGATTTCCTTACTGCAATCAGATTAGCAACTCACAAAACAATAATACACTACTGAAATATTCAACTCGATATCATGCAGCGGAAGCATAAACTAGGAAACCAAATCAAGCACACATGAACACCATAATTTTGGGTAAATACCCCTGAAAAAAACCTGGAGGGAAAACCAGTCCAATGATGCTTTTATTAAGGTCAAATCAGGGCTCCCGTAACAAGGAAAATGGCTCACGGAGAGAATTATACACTGCAGACAAACTTGGAAATTTCTGTATTGCTGTATGACCTTGTATCGACACGTTTCCCAAGGCATCCACGACTTGTCATTTTGTGACCCGCGGATATCTGCGACTGTCTCCACTGTGACTTGCAGATCTATATGGAAAACCTGTATGGAAAGCTTCGTAGGATCCAACACTTTCTTGTGGTGTCCTTTGACCGAAACCCACATGCGTATGCCTCTGTTCTCTCTTCTCCTTGACCTGTATGATCTCTAGATGAAATTTCTTCTTCACCTATCCAAGATCTTGAACCACAGTCCTTCGTGATCCAATACTCTGTGTGTCGACTCTCTCAACACAACTCCTGTCAAGTGTAATCCTTGGTCCTCTTGAATCACCGTCCTTCTTGATCCAAGCACTCGAGCGGAGGTCCTTCTCTACTCTTGAGTGTGACCTTGGAGACTCCACACTAGCAAAGGTCCTCCTTTGCTTTCTGTGTGAATGTGTCTTCCTCCTTCTCCTAGCCTTGCTTTTATAATCATGAGTTACAATCTATTTCTAATCTCAAAAGTGATCTACACATGTTTCTTAAATAACTCAATTAACTGATTACATAATTAATTAATAAAAACTATTTACTTTAATAATTCCTTTAATTAAAGTAAATTCAAGAGTAGAAGGCTTTGGACGATTTCGACACGTCTAGACACATAGACCTATGCGGAAATACATGTCCGATGCTACCACTAACATCAACACACAGTTAGGGAAGACCAACAATCAATTTTTGTATACTTATTGAGTTTCAAGCTAATGCAATAACATAAGTGTGGAGTTACGAATTTTGCCCATACAGGTTAACTCCATTATTTCTCTAGGCGTTTTCTTTCCCTCACTGTGTAGAAAACGTCTTCTAGTCTGTCCTTCTCCCTTCTGGTGCTCTAGTCGATTCTCTGTCTCTTTTCCAGCTTGCGTTCTAAGTTATTCCTTCTACCAGTTTGCGTTTTAGTTTGCAAAAACCTTTGCGAAACCCTATTTCACGTTGGTCTCATGCTTCAATCGTCCACTCTCACGGTTATCTCTCATTTGTGCGTTCCAACCCTACTTGAAACCCTAGCATCGATTTTCACAACATTCTTACCATGAAATTGTGAGAATCCATGAGTTCATCAGGTTTATGAGACTTCAATTGTGCTGAATTATGTGGTTCAACTAGGTTTTGGGGTGGAAATTTGCAAGTGCTGTAGCACATTGAATCTTGATCAGAAGTATATTATATAATATATTAAATCAAAGCCCCAAAATTTTTGTCTAATGGCATTGGTTTAGGGGAATCTAGGCTCTCTGTCAAAAGATATATGCTCTGTAATATTCATGGCCATCACCAAAAAGAAGCCCCATAATTTGAACAATTTTTTGTTTGAGGTTGGGTATTTTTTCAAGAGGAACTTAGATATATAAATTGTTTCTTTAGATCATGCTCAAAATGATTTAGAAATGGATTTGAATGTCACAACCCTGTTTTTTCCCTTGAAAAATCTACAAAAATAAATTCTTCCACTTTTGCCCAAGAAAGTGCGCTGGTACCACTTGTTATTATCCTTAACCATTAGATTGAATCACAAACAAGATATTCAAAAATGCTAAACACTTTATTCAATATCAAACTCCTAAGGTAGGACAACACTATACAATGATCCTTTTATGGAAGGATCAACTCTTGTTCACTTGCCTCTTTGAGGGGGCAACATCCCGATGAGCTAAGCTCCAATACAATAGACTCCAATACATATTTCATAAGGAGGACTCCATCCTTGTTTATAGCTAGCTAGAAAGCCCTAATCATAACCAAATGCTAACTACCAAGTGGACCTTCTTTAATGAGGCCACATTATATTTATTCGATGCTAACTACCTAGTGGGCCTTATTTAATAATAATAATCATAGTGGACTCAGTCCACTTGACATTGAATGGTCACCATTACTACACTATTATTACTTTAATGGGCACTTTGCCCCCTCACTACACCCCTAGGGAGGATCCCCCCATCTTTACCTCTAGTTTGGTTGGAATTTAAAAAGCCTAGGTGGTTTACCTAGACATTATAGGATGCATAGGAGCAAGTTGGAGCTGTTAAGACTTCATTCTTGGTAAGTCACCCCCCTAAGAAGTGTCTGAATTATGTAGCATTGATGCCTTCCATCATTGATGGAGAGCCTTCTAGTTTTAAGGAGGTAGTAGGTCAGCAGGTTTGGTAGGATGCGATGATGGAGGAGTACAACTCCGTCATAAAGAATGATCATTGATGTGTGGGAGGTTGTGCCTAGATCAAAGGGAAAGTCAATGATCGACTCTAGGTGGATGTGCAAGGTTAAACATGTAGTAGATGGAAGCATAGAGAAGTTTAAAGCTTGATTTATGGCTAGAGGTTTCTCCCAGAAAGATCGATTTGTTGATTCAGATTTAGATTTGATTGATCCCTTTGTGCACAAGTAGTTGATAGGCTCTCTCATATATTTGGTAAATACCAAACCTGATATTTTTTTGCAGTCAACAGTTTGACCCAGTTTATGGTGGAGCCTAGGCAGGTTCTTTGGGTTGCTATAAAACATGTGCTTCGATACTCGAAGGGCATAGTGCATTTTGGTTTGAGGTATGTTGGTGATGGAGAGTTGGTGTTGCATGGGTTTATAGATTCTAATTTGGCAATACTGTTGGTGACGGGAGGAGCACTTCATGGTGTTGCTTCAATTTGGGTTCATGTATGGTTTCTTGGTTTAGTAGGAAGCATGCTTCAGTGGATTTGAGCTCAACAGAGGAAGAGTACATGGTATCTAGCTCTGTTAGTTGTGAATCCATTTGGCTTCGCATGTTATTAATAGAGTTGATTGATCAAACTTTGGACACTATCGTGATTCACAGTGACAATCAGAATTGTATCAAACTCTTTGAGAGTACATTGTTCCATGATCAGTCCAAGCATATTAAGATCATGTACCACTTCATTAGAGACATGTTGCAGATATCTTGACCAAGCCCTTGGCAAAGGGGAAGTTCAATATGTTTATGGAGAGGCTTGGTGTGGTGCAGAACGCTTTCCTTGCTAAGAGGGAGTGTTAATTTTACCTATTTGTAGCTTAGATTGTGTTCCAACTATGACACTCGTCTTCTTCTAATGGAGTATAGAGCAACAATAGTTGTACTCCTTCAATAGTTTTGTACAACATTAATGAGGGCGTAGGGGCATTTATATAGAGAGAGATAGGGTGTGCATGCATGCACCATCCTCAATTCAATTTTAGTTTAGATGTTTTTCCATATTTAGCAATTCAATTCTAATTTTGAGTTCTGCTTTATTTAGTAGTTGCATGAATAGTTAATTGGAGGGCACAGTTCTCTAGTTAGACTAGGTGCTTATGCATGTGGATTCCCAACCTTTGTTAGGTTGTAGATCTCTAGGAGGATGCACGATTGCATGCTTCAGTTCATCTCTAGTAAGGTGCACTTTACTTGGCTCATCTATCCATGCTAGGAAGGTGCATTAGGGTTAGGGTTTGATATTTTAGTTTAGGTGTTGTTGTGCATGTGTCCAGATTCATTGTACCTTTACTTCTTCCTAGGTTGTAAAGGAGAAGTAGGGTGCACCACTGTGGTGGTTTGAGAGTTATAGTTTTTGAGCTATAACATTGTTTAGTTTACTATTTTCAGATTTAATATAAAAACAATGATGTTGTTTTGAGAGTTCAGATTTGTGTGTGTTGTTCGTATTATCAACAATATGTGTTTGTAGGTTAATGTACTCTATAGCTGTTATTTTGATTGGTGTTTTTAGTTTTATCTATCAATAATTTTAGGTTAAATCTAGTTACCATGGTTTGATTTTTGACAACTTTGGTATAACTTGACTAGTGATAAGATAAGATAATTTTATTAATGTGCGACTAATGATCACAAAAGTAGGTCAAAGGGACTGCTGAGTACAATGACGTCAATACAATGCGGGAGTACCAAAAGGTCTCCTATAAAAAGGTGAGAAGTAGTAAGTAAACTGCAATAAGGTAGAGTAGTAGAGAATTACTTCGAGGCATGAAGAAACCCTCGACCTTGAGCTCAAAGAGCTACTCAGACGATGGGGTGCATTGTAGGAGAAGATCTAAGGGCAAGAGGAAGCAAAAGAAAGGGAGTATATCTGTCAGGGAGTGGATCCCTCTCTCTTACCATCCGAGGCCGAGTGAAAAAAGCTGAGTATACTCTGGTGTCCCGAGTGGGCTCTGGTGGGGTGTTTGGACCATCTGTTGCGCTGCTAGCCGGAAGAGATAGTGCACCGACGAGGTCTGGGGGATCTCTTCCACCTCCTAGGGGGGGGATATGGTCTGGCCATGTCGTTGAGGTCTCATGAGACGAGGCAAGGTCTCACGGGTTCAAATTGATCTAGTGTCTAGGGCTACGCTGGTGTCGGTCCGTCTCTTAGTGCCCCTTCTTGAGGGAAGCACCGGGAAGAAAGAGGTGATCCGTTGAATGGGGTTCGGTCGCGTAGGAGGCTGAAGAGTATGGGATTTGAGCCTGAGGGCCTCATGTATATATAAGGCTAAGCACCACTGATCCGGATACCTGAAGAACCCTGTGAGGGTCTGAGCTCCCCTGATTAAGCAATGAAACCACTCCCTAATTTCATAATAAATGGGGCATCGGAAGATGAAATGCTCCTCAGTCTTGACCTCTTGTAACTGGCATAGCTGATAGATCTTGTCTGGTTGGTTGATCTGGTGGTTTGTCTCTACCCGAAGTCTATGAGAGCCAACTTTGAATTGGTCTAGAAGAATGCGTAGAGCATGTACCCAGTGTCGTAATGTATATTGTGGTCGAACGATGAACCCATCGTTAAGCTCCAAGAAATACTCAGCGTAAAAGGCCATCTTTGGGCGTAACACGCCAGAGGGGTTAACCCAAGTGACTTGGATGAACTGCCTATAAATGTCATCTCTGATGATTTTGTTCAACACCTGTCTGGTCGGTAGGAGATGGCTAGGTGCATCCAAGGAATATCGAAACGGAGGAAGGCGATCAATCTGAATGCCCACTGACCCTAGAAGATCTGAAACCCCTGCAAACCAACCTTGGGCCCGACCTGACTGGCTAGAGAGGGCAATAGTCTCAGAAGAGCAGTAAGCCAAGTATGGGTATTGGTCTTGCCTCGTCGTTGAGGCGGCTAAGCCTCGGATGCGATGTAGAAAAGAGACCAGTCTGAACACTGTCTCAAGTTGGAAGGGTTGAACCCCAAACTCCGCTAGGATGATGTGATGAGGGACTGTCTGCTTGCATCTGATGATGTGTCGAAGAAGAAGGGACTGGACTCTCTCAACTGAGGCCCAATCAGACTCCAGTAAGGAAGGCCCCTAGATCTCTGAGCCATATAGAATAGTGGGTCGGATAAGGGAGTCCATAAGAGACATCTTGGATGAGATGTCCTGAAAATGGTGACGGAAACACTGTCTTTTGAGCAAGGCTAAAGACCCATAACCCTTGGTAATTTGAGGTTGGAGGGTCGGTCGCAAACTGAAACGGGGTCTTGAAAAACGTACTCCCAAGTATGTGTAGGCGCTGGTGATCTCGATCTCCTCTCCTTTGAAGAAGAAATGAAGGTCATAACCTTGGTTTTACCTAGATTGACTGTCAATTGCCAAAGGTCGGAGAAGAGAGAGAGGGCATCCAACTGTCTCTGTAATCATGTTGGAGATGAGGCTAGAAGGACCACATCATCGACAAAAAGTAAAATGGATATCAAAACCTGGTGAAGGGGACACCTATCACTATCTTGGATATGTTTGTGGAGAAAGGCCTCTAGCTCATCAATATAGATCTTTAATAATGTGGGAGATAGGGGGCAATCCTGTTTAACTTCGATAGTACTATTGATGAAATTTGACATCCCATGAACTGTGCTGAGACGATCAAGGACCAACTCATAAAGGTGCATGATGGCAGCCGGTAAGCTATGAGAGATGCCAATGTCTCTGAGCCTCTGGAAAAGGGCTTCTCTTGGGACAAAATCGAAAGCCTTCCGAAAATCTACAAAGCAACAATAGACTTTCGTGGACCGATGTTGTGCCTCCTCAATGATGGCTCGAAGGGTGAAGATGTGGTCAATGGTATGATGAGCGGGTCAAAATCCTGCCTATCCCTTAGCTTTGAGATGTCTATCCTCAAGCTCACTAGAGAGCTTCCTATGGAGAGTCGTAGCATAAAGCTTCGAGAATGTGTGGCCCACCATGATCCTCTTGTAATTGTTGGGATTCGAGTTGGGCCCCGATTTGTGTATCGGTTGAATAATGTGATGCGACCAAACGGAAGGGAAACCTGTACGAACCACATGGTTGAAGAGATCAACCAAGTAGGGAACCAAAGCACAAAGATCGTGCTTAAAGAACTCTGCCTGGAAACCTTCCTCATCTGCTGCTTTGCTGTTGTTCATCACTTAGACGACCTCTCTAATGTTTTTGTCTGAAAATAAGAAGCATGAGGAGGGTGGAGAGATAACCTGAATCAGGGCCTATCCAGGGATATCATAGAGAGTGGATATGTGGGAAAACATGGAGTGGGGGTCTAGGTCAGATGGGAGGGGGGAGCTGCGGGGGAGGATGGTATGCCAAAAGTTTTTAGGGGAGTGAATAAGGGAAATGGATAAGTCATATCTCCTTTGAGAGACAAAGAGGCGTTTCTTGCGGCAGAGGAGACGACGATACGAGACCTTGAGGCTGGGGTAGGAGGGATGAGCGTGGGTGAATGCCTGTCAAAGATGGCGGTGGAGGACCTTGCATTCCTCGTCGTACCATCGATTCATAGGACATGAGTTGTGTTTCTGGGAGGTGGAATTGGATTGGGTGGAGTGAGGGTAGGATTTGAGGGTTGCATCCCAGATGGTGGATGAGAGGTAATCATACTTGGTAGAGGCAAAATCAAGTAAGGAGAACTAGGTCTTGGATGGGAGCATCTTGTCAAAGGTGGGTAGAAAAGGTGTTCGGGTCCCCCTCGTCAAAGCAGAAGATAGTGCGTGGTGTGCCCTAGGGGGGGGATGTGTTGGGAGGAGGGGTGTCAGTTCAGAGAGAAAAGGAAAGCAGAGCATGGGTTGCGAGGGGGAGGGTGGAAACAAAGAAGTGATGAATAAAGGGGAGTAAGTTGTGGCTAGATAGGATGTAATCTACAACACTCGCACCCCCTCCATGGGGCCAACACGTGAAAAAGCGAGAATCAGGGAAGCATGGGAGCTCGTTCAAGATCAACAACTCCTGAGATTCCCCTAAGTGTAAAAGGTGTCGACCATAAGCTGTGAGAGGTCCCAATGCACCGTCAGACATTCGGTGAAGCCCCACTGACTTTGGATCAATCTCCTGAATGCAGAACATGTCATTTGGCCGATTGTGGAGAGGAATCTAGAGGGCTATGGTGCGGGAGTTGAAGTCCCCTAGGAGAATCACCTCTCCAGTTGCTATGTACTGGGTGATGTCGACATACATGTCTACAAAGGGGTCCTCGTCAGGCCCATTATGAATGGCATATGATGAAGATGTTGGAGGGAAGTAACAGAGGACAATGTAAATGTCCCTTGGGAGGAGGAAGACACCCCGGACCCAAACCCAAATAAATCTGACAAACTCATCTGTGGCGACCAATGAAAACTTGCTCCGGATGGAATCTTTAACAAAGAAAGCAACTCTATTTGACCCTCTGATGCCACCCGAACTCCTCGTCTGCTATTGACATGTTGAGAATTGATGGTATTCTGTAATGTCCGAGAGAGGTCGAACATGGCTCTCACGTGTCTCGGTAATGAATAGTATATCTAAAGACCCAAGAGCATCATATAGTAAGCTCGATGATGACCAAAAATACCCATTTTCGTTCCAACAACTGATGGAAATGCATGCGCCTTGTCGTCTCTCCCAGCGGGGCCATCATTTGGAAGCCCTAGATCGTGGTACCCACCCGTGTGGAAAGGAATCTTGGATTACTGCCCTGAGATTCCTATTGATTGCCCATTTCCATGCTTGACGTGCTGTTGTAACCTGCTCCCTGGAGCGTTTGAGCTCCGCAACTTGTGATCTGGTGAGATCTTCGTTGGGAAAGATCTTACTGGGAAGGGAAAACAACTTTTGCTTAGCTCTAAGAGCTCGGAGACGATAAACCGTAGACCTGAATCGGAGAAAAAGAGTGGAATCGAGCCCCATCCAAATAAACTCTATAGTGAATGGACCGATGGTGAATGGATCAATTGGTGGATGGCTCGATTGGTTGATGTCCCTATTGAAATAGTTGATTTGATCTCATTTGTTGACTTGATGGTGGGATCGAGATTTGAGCAATTGATTTATCAACTTTCTTTTCTCCTTTTTTTTGACTAACTTCCTTTAATCTTGATATGGCAAGTTTGCCCTTCACCAAACTGGGATTATTACAATTAATATACCAATTTACAACATTCAAATCGGAAGATTTCAGCTTAGAAGCTTGAGTGGGGGGTATCTATTCCATGAAAGTCACCTAGGATGTGCACTTGGCCCCAACGCAGACACACGGACAATCACTAGCACAGTCACAAGTACAAGTGTCCTACAAGGGGCAAAGATGTTGGCTATGTTGACCACCTATTTCAACTAGGGGTCAACGTCATGTACCATGAAGATATGTACCTTATGGTACAACATGTTTGAAGACTTTTGGCTCAGCGGGGCAATTTTTGCCAATGTTATCCATCAAAGTTGCACTGGGATGGACTTCCAGCGAGCCGCCAAAGTTTGAACATCACTTGTTCAAAATTCAGAGTTCAGAAGTTCAGTCGGTCATAAAGACCACCCTGTTACTCTACATTTTCCATAAAAAATTGTAATAAGAGGTGTTTGCATGATGAACT